>JBAMDN010000613.1:0-15662 GCA_037074945.1 Tetracladium marchalianum | reverse complement strand
CTTTGGGAGGCGGGAGAGGAGGTGGGGGAATGCGGTGGCGTGGGTAGGGTTTGTGTAGACTGTTGAAGATGATTAGTTGGGTTGAATGGGGTTTTAAGGGAAGAAAACGAGAGAGATGGAGATGAGGGGAGACTCGAAGAAGGGAGAGGGAACGGGAGCACAAACGGTGCATCATCAAACCCTCTCCAATTGGCGGCACAACATCCAACGGCGTAGGTAAATACCTATACTCTCGATGCTCGGGCGGCGGGATATCATCCAACTTTGTCACATCAACCAATGTACTCTGATACATCTCAAACCGCACGAATTTTATCGCGGAAAGCGTCTTGAACGAGAAGAATGCTTTCAGAGCTTTGAAACGTCCTTCAATAGGTTGATAGTTTGAACGTAGGAGTGTGAAGAGGGATTGATCGCATTTTGCGCGGTGGGCATGGAGGTCTAGTTGACGGAGTCGGGTAGCCCAGCGGCCGGAGGGGTAACAGAGGAGGAGAAAGTGGAGTTCGGGTGGTGGGATTGTTGGTGGCTCTGGTGGTGTAGTGTTGGTGGTTGTCTCTGGAGTGGACATGGAGTGTAAAGGCAGTTCTCGTTCGGTGTCTGCTGGCTTTTTAATTTTGAAGCTGAGGCTGTTAATGACCTCGTTGAAACCTGAGATGAATGCTCGTCTAGAGTTGTTTGATGTCTGAGACGAGTTCCCTGAAGCTACTTCTTTGATCGAAGCTTTCGTCTTGTGTCTCAAAACAGTCGACTTTCGAATGATCAAATGGAGCAGCACGATTGTCAACCCGGTCAAAAAGAACCCGCATATCAGCACCAAAAGCACTCTGTAGGATGACACTTCAAGCTCTGGAGCCAAGGAAGCAAAAATATCGGCAATGATCAAGCTTGTGAGAATTAATAGAGTGTAGAACTCAAGGCCACGAGAACTTTTCAATATCGTGTGCTTGCCTGTTCTTTCATTTTCGAGCGAGGTGAATAAATTGAAGGAGTTCCGGAATCGAGCTGCTCCTCCTGGGCTGATTTCTGTATAATCATCTGTAATCTTCTGGCCACACGTCTTTGCGTACTTCGTTAGCGTTGCCGAGGTTTTTAAGTTGTGTGAATAGATACTTACACAAGTTAGTTCTATCCTTGTCTGCGATGGTTTTGCAAGTGGCCGGTAACCAGGAAATCTAGGCATGATATATGTATCGATCCCTCCTACTATTCGTTTCTGGATTTCTTTCAGTCGATCGAAAATTCTGTTGTCGAGATTCCATTTGCTTGCAGTTGTGATTCCAGTTGGTACTACAATTGATCCGCTAAACTGAACTAAGATCTTGTCTAACTGATTGACTGCCAGCGCGTATACTTTCGTATACAGATTCAGATCCGTCTTAGGATCATTCACGGCAATCCTGTCGCTCATTGTATTGCCATATTCCAACGCAATGTCGTTAAGCTTATCGTCGGTCAAGGCTTTCCCAGGTGTTGACAACAAAACCGGAGCTCCCATTTCTGTCATCTTGGTCTTGGAACTTGACACTGTCGTTGCAGGCGGGTGCACGAAATTCCTCAATCTCTTTCGTAGCAATACTATAGCAGCAGAATCTAAAATAAACATCTCAAGCTGATGAAGATTATCGCCACCGTCTTCATCTCGGTCTGATCCACTGCTGGCGTCGGAAATTTCTTCTTGTTCTGGGTCTTTATCAACCACTGCTAGTTCTGTACGCCGATGCACTTGGACTGTGTTTGGCGTTTTATTTAGCTTGCTACAAATGATATGGGCGACATTTCTCGACCGATACCTGACGAAAAGTGCTGCTTGCTTTTGCTCTGTCGTTTTAGCCTCGTCCCTTAGTGCAAGTGCGAAGTCCTTGAGTAATCGACGAAGATTTCTTTCAAATCGTGCTGGTGTGACAGAAGAAAGGCCTTCGGTGCATAGCGGTTTGATTTCGACGTCCTCGAGTAAGAATGTTACCAGTCGTTCTACCGCTCCTTGTGGACCGGCGACAGCGGATGACATCGATGAGGCGCTTATAATTGAGAAGATACTGCCCGCAACGGAGACTACCGAGGCCGTTCCAGATATTGCGCTTATGTCGCTTCGATTGTCGTCCTCCACAACGCTGTGAAGAGATGTTGGGAGATTGCCAGCATCCTTTTGCGAATCTTCTTCCATCTCTCCATCTCTTGAAAGCATATGTCTAGACGATTCCCCATGAGAGAAACCGCCACCTTGAGAGTGATTCTCTGAATCGGACATTCCACTAATTTCCTTTTTGTTTTTCTCGATATCTGTTGCTAGAGTTGCGAAATTCGAGGAAGGTCTGTCTGGTATGGCACTTGAAGACTGGTGAATAATCTCAATTTGCGGGAATGCAAGTTTTTCAAATAAAATCCCAGCAATATCTTTGGCAGCCTGTCTGATTTCTTTCAAGCTTTGTTGCTCACGTGAAGCTTCCAAAATTACCTCAGGTTGCTCTTTCTCGGTTGGAAACTTTTCTTCTGAGGCTTTGGATGCAAGATCTGCTGAACTTGGAGACGTGGTGATACTTTCGAATTTATCTTTCAGTGAAGATCCACTGTGAGAATTCTGATTCAAAGCATCGGCAATATCGCCATGATCTGGGTCGACTGGCTTCGAAGATTCGATTGCAAAATCATCAAATATTCGAGAATTCGCAGCTCTGATCTTTCTTCTCAACCTCCGCTTGGAGTTCTCAGCTTCCATTATCTCTCTTGTCTCCAGCAGCATTAAATCTGCCTCATCGGTGTCGCTCCCCATTGCTTCACTGATGAATCTCTTTGGTGCCATTTGTCGCTTTTTCCGCTCTCTCCGGGTCCGGCGTTGTTCTAACACCCACCGTTCCATTTCAGAGTCTACTTCCTCATCATCAGATGCTTCGATGAGATTCAGGTGTGGGGTCACGTAGACGAATGGGGGATCTTGCGTTTCTGCCTCCTTCCCGTTGTCTGATTCAGCATCTTCGTATTCATCTGGGCGTGTGGCGGATTCGCTTTCGGACACAAAAGTAGTTTGGTCGGAAGCATCGACTTCTTCAATTATGAAATTGCTGGGTTTGGGGGATCGCCTTGCAACCGATTTTTCAGAAGATGACTCTGATTGTCCAGATGACATGTCTGATTCTTCGGATACATCTGGAGTGCTGTCTCGAGTCCAACCACCAAGTTTCGAACTTTGAGGTATTTCTGTTGCTTGGGAGAGATTCGACTCCCCATTGTCATGCGTTCCAAATGCAATTGGCAGCCGCGCTTGCGAGTGTCCTGACGATCCAGGGGTTACTTGATTCTTGGCCATCACCTCGGAGTGCCCAACAGATATTCGTTCGTCTCTGGGGGATGCCATGGCATGAATTTTGTTTTCTGTCTCAAACATCTTGTTCAGAGCATCTAGATGTTCTTTGCTGAGAAGATTTGTTTTGTTTTCCGGAGGTTGGATAGTGTAACTTGCAGCATCTCCTAACTTATGTGCTTGGTTTGTTGGAGGTTGTTGAGGAATGTAAGAATTCAAGTTTGCTGATTCAGCCAAGTCTGACCCAGCTACAGGATGGTCTTTGCGAGAAGCTCTATCCTCCCAGTATCCCCAAGTCATCCTGTCAAGATTCTTGCGGTTTTTGCCTCTTAAACCTTCTTGCAGAAATATTTTCCTGGCGACGGGATTCCTGTTGATCGTATTGGAAGTGCGAGGAGCATCAACACTGGGCAATAACTCCTGCTCCGCTTTGTGAAACAAATCATCAATTCCAAAATCTTGACCATGATCTAGCAAGCTAGAATTCGTAGCTTGTGAACTTCTGTGGGGTTTGGATTTTGCCCACATGAGTTTCGTTGGGGCTGTGGCTTTCATTTTCGCATCTCCACTGTCACTCTCTCCCAGCGAAAGACCTTTGCCATTTCCGCCAGCTGAGTTTTTTCTCTTCGGAATATGAACGTTATCATCGACATCAGTCTGCTCTTTGTCGTCGCTAGATGAATGCTTACCACCCGCAACGAAGCTGTCTCGTGATGGCAAAAAGAAAGGGGAATCGACTGTTGTTTCCTCTATCTTTGGCTCAGAAGCTGTAGAATTGATCTCCCACATGCTCGAAATCTGCTCCAAAGGTATAGTTTGTTCCCTGTGTGCGTCGGCAACAGATTGCTGCAACATAGGGGCCACCACAAAGGGCGATACCGGTGCAAATGAGTCCTGTCCCGGCCTCATAGATTGTGATCCATGTAACACTTCAACGTGGGGTAGTTGAGATTGAGATCTAGAAAGTTTTACGGTTGGCTCCGCAGAGGTCGTTGTGCCCAGTGTGGCGAGAGCATCATCCAATTGACTAAAAATTAGCAGGATTAGTGACAGCTGTGACTGTCATCCACTCACTTGAATATTCTGGAAATATTTGTCTTTGGAGATTCTTCAGCTCCATCTTGATCTTTGGTTCCTTCTGTGTGCCCCTCTTCCTCTTGACTTCTTCCGTCTTGAATTCCCTGTGATGAGCCCGATTGTTTCTGGGTTGTGTCTTTTGTCTGCATAATTCGCGCACAATCACCACAAAACTCATGGAAACACTTGACCTCATTACATGAAGGTTTGGTGAGGTCCCTCGGTCTGGATTTGGCTACTCGATTGCATTGACAACAAATCCAATGGAACCAATGCCCGTCATTTGAAATCCCATGTTTTTGTTGTAAATGAGTAAAATAAATATTAGATCTCTCAGTTTTGAAATCGCACGGATGAATAAAGCACTGGATAGGAGGAGCATGGACTTCAAATACGTGACGCTGCAATTCTGCAGTTCTTCTAAACGTGCTCTCGCATTTGCTGCAACGGATTTCGTGTACTGTTTGCATAACTCTCGAGCCGATATCTCTGCCTTTGCTGCCCATTTCATCCATTCTCCTTGTAACTCGCAGCGAGCGTCAATCCAAAAGTGAGATATCTTATTGTTCGATAGGTGGGGTTGACGGGCTGTGAGACTTGGCAGCGAAGCACCTTCGTCGACAGCTATTCGAAATAAGAATCGTTAAGGAGTTAAACCAGCGGAAATAATGCATATTAGAGAGTACGATCAAATAAAAAGATGATGAGAAGAGAAGAGAATGAACAAGTCACAGAAATGAGGCTGAGTTGGAGGGGGTCAGGCGCTTACCAAGGCTTGCTTGCAGAATGCAGACCACCATGTACTGTAACCTTCCAGGGTGGTCTGAATTGCATGGGATGAGTGGAATGATCAAGCGAACGAATAAACTTCATTTTAACCCTCTCCTACTACTTATTCAAGGCGACATTTTGTCGCGGACATAGATGCAGGGAGTGGAGACATAGAGAAAGAGAGCCTCGCTAAAGACAACGAATTTGTTTTGCCAAGGAATTATGATTGCCAGTTTGAAAGATTGAGAACTTGAGAAGGGTCCGGAGACAATCCAATTCGCGGTAAAAGTATCAGGTAAATACGCAAAGTACCAAAGATCGCCCAAAATTCCACCATTAAAGAATAATATCCACGCTCATCGACCAAAAAACTCCGGCAACAAACCCCATTATCTTATCAAAACCCACAAAACCACAAAACCACACAAAACACAAAATCATGAACTCTATCCTATCTTAACATTCCTCCTTTCCGTTCTTCACAAACACCATCATCTCCAACTTCAACCCAGCACTTCAATTCATATCATCATCTCCATCCAACCCCCACCTCCTGGCCCCCAACTTCCTCGCGGTCATCTGCTGCTGCTGCTGTAGTTGCACCTTTTTAGTAGGACTACTACTCCTACTTTGTCTCACACTTGAATTCCCACTCCCACTTCCCCTCACGCCTGCACTACCTCTAACATCCCTACCACCCAAACCTCTCGAACCACCTCTCCCATTTGCATTTCCATTCCTACTTCCGTTTCCAGCACTTTCATCATTCAAACTCAACCCTTCCAATCCCAATCCCCCCAATCCTCCCACTCCGCTCAAAGCAGATAATTTACTCTCTCTCAACGGCATTCTCTCCCTCAATTGCTCTCTTTGTTGAGTTTGTGACTTGCTTGGACTTTTCAGTCCAACCTCCCTTCTCAACAACTCGACTTCTCTTCTCAACCTCTCATTCTCACTCTCCAAATCTCCCATTTCCTTCTTCTGCGCCTGCAACTGATGCAATTGCAACGATTCACCCCTATTGAAATTTTCTTTATCCTCATCATCCACAAAATTCTGTTCCTCCACCTCCCCCATACGAGTCAATATCTCAAGTTTCCTATCAACATGCTCCTCACTCCTCTCCTGCTCATCCAACCACCTCTCCTTCCACCTCTGCACCTCCCTCTCGAGTCGTCCCTCAAACTCCAAAAAACACTCCTCCCTCACATCCGCCTCCAACTCACCCTCTCTTTCAATCAAGCTCTCCACGTGGGCCTCCAACTCCATTCGACGGTCTTGTTCCACAATCAATTCATTCCTCAACCCATCGATCTCCTCCGACATCCTCGCAATCTCCAGCGCCGCGATTTCCATAGTCTCACGTTCTGTTTCGGAAGGGGAATGGCGACCTGAATTGGTGCGTGGGCTGAAGTAATGCGAGGCGGTTGAAGCGGCGAGGATGGTCGATGTGACGGATGGGATGCGAGGGACTGTTATTTCGCGTGCGAGGGCCGAGTAGCGTAGGATTTGGGATGTGGCGTTGAAGTCGCCGTGGGGGTCGGCTGTTACTATCATGGTTGCTTTCTGGGGGTTGCGGTGGTTGTTTTGGCTGCTGCTGTTGCTGGACGTGGGAAAGGAGTTCGAGAAGAGAAGTTCGGTTAGTTTGCATTGGCGGTAGGGTACGAGATTTGGCTATTATGTTTATTCTTGTTAGTAAATCTTTTCATATTTGGTAGGGAATTTTGAGGAGGGGAATCAGAAAAGGACTTACCTTGGTAGAAGACCCAAGATCCGATTGCATCTGAAGACACTGCCCCAGATACATCAAACTCTCATTAATCTTCCCTGCCTCCTGCAACGTCGCCCCTTGCGTCTTCGCATCTCTCGCTCTCTCACTTCCAGCTAAATCCACAATGGTCAACGCACTCCCACCCCACAATCCTCGACCGCCTCGTCGTCTCTTCTTCACCTCAACACAAAAGAAGCCATGACTTCGACTTGATACACTATTCGATCCAGTCCCCGCAACGCGTCTCTCGTGCAAACCGGCTTCGAGGACCATCAATGCTTCCGACATGGTAGAGCAAATGATTTTGCGCAATCCAGCGACAACTTTACGATCTGGAGATTGCTCTGTGGGTTTGAAGAGGAGAGGTCGACGACGGAAATCTTTAGTTCCTTTGTTCGGAAGAGCTGGGGTAAGCAAATCAAAGATTCGATCATTATAAACCTCATACATCGATATCAAAATGGCGTATTCAGCATTCGGATCCGCATCAACAATGACATTGCTCACATCCGGTGAAAGCGGCACGGGCGATGGTCTAGCAAGTAAGTTCCGTCGTGGTGGAGGTGCTGGATATGAATCGCCCTGTATGATGACATTTTGTTTAGCAGCTGGACTCTTCGTCACGTATTTTCTTGCTTTGGAAAGAGTGCTTGACATGTAAGAAGGGATGTTTGTCATGAGTGACTTTGATGGTGAGTGTGGTACCCGAACTGCAGAGAGAATACTTGTTCTTCTTATCTCTGATTCGGACTCGGGGTACGAACCGGGGAGGACGTGAATACTATTTTCACGCTTGCCCTGACTTTTTGCTGGAGAGATAACACTGGTTCTATTTACTGCATGACGCTCACTGCTAGCTACGACTGGCATATGTATGCTCATGCTTGGATAGAGCCCGTAGCTAGTGGGATGGAAAGGTTTTTGATCGGAATGAAAACGTAGTGGAGAAGAAGATGTGGGTAGTACCATTGGAGTAGGTGCCCTTGAGTTTGCACGCGACTGTCCAGGGGCGGATGGATCGTGGAACATGCTGTCGATAAACATTTGGGCGGACATGACTTGTGCTTCGCTTGGGTCGGATGCCGCGACTGTTGCGTGGAGAGAGGTGGTGGTGGCTGGGTTGAGGATGCTGTCTGAGAGAGAGCGGAAGAGGACATCGAGGGAGAGTTGGGTCAGACCGCGCTGGGAGCGAGATCCTAGGATCGTGTGTGTCTGTATTGTCCTCCGTTAGCTTCCAATCCTTCTCATAAAATCTCAAACACTTCGATACACGCGCAAATATGAACATACCTTCCCACTCCCCGTAACCCCAAGCGTAGCTAACAACCCATCTCTACCCTCACCACCTTTAGATCCCAAAACACCCTCCACAAGACCCAACACACCCGTTCCCTCAAAAACATCTAGCTGGCCCTTATCTTCCTCAAACACAGTCGTAAATGCAAACTTCTCCACGGCCCGTCTGCGGTTATCATTCGGTGGATTGAGTGTGATATGTGTTGGGGCATTTTGTCCTTCCCCTGGCGCCTCGACCGAGAGGAATCGATCGGGCGCGTGTGTTTGTGTTTGTGCATTTGTGTTCGCGGCGGGTCTGAGACGGAGGTAGACTTTGAAGAGCGCGGATTTGCTGCTCGGTGGTGGAGGAGGTTCCATCTTGATTGGATTAAGTTTCTGATGTTTTTTGTTGTGCTGCAATGTCGAAAGGCAGAGGGTGTGTAGTGGTGTTTGGAGCTGCAAATGTGAGGTTGGTGTCTCGCCTCGGTACAATTGTTTTTCTTGGTTGCCGCCAGGCAACGCCTTGCAGCCTCGTCTGACTGGATACCAAGCTCGGACATTGTTAAGCAGCTGGTAACAATTTCAAAATGACAGTGACTTCCAAAATACCTGTCACACTTCTATTTTTTTTTAAAGTCTAGGCTTAGTACAAAAGAATACATTTCCATCATATTTCCATAAATCGTTGCCCTGGCAAGATGTCAACAATCTCCAGCTTCCCATGATGGATGTTTACTATCTGTCGCTCACAAGACTCAAAGCACTCAGATGAAATACAACAGAATCATATTCAAAAGCTAAACCCATTAATTTGCATAATTTGCATTTGCCTTCCTGAAACACCCCGTATATATGCTCGCTCGTAATCATATCTCGATGGCACAATTGTTTGGTTCATTAATCATCAAAGATCACCTCTCCAGAGATGGCCCCCCTTTTCCTTCCCCCGACTTGTAAAATACACACAACCCATCTATTGCGCCCGTCTATCACGTAGGTACCGGCGGTCCATCAGAAGTATGCGTCCTCTTCTTCCGGCTGAACAGCGTATTCTTCCTCCCTGGTCTCGTAGGAGCGATTGCATTGCCACCGCCTTCGGCCCTTTCTCTTTCTAATGCATAGCCTTTCCTCCTCTCCGCTCTACCCTTTTCAATCGTTTCCTGACTGATGTGACCGAATCCATTTCGTCTCTTGAAACACGCTTCCATCACAAAATTTCCATCGAGTAATTTCCTGGGGATGGTTTGCACAACCTGAAAAATTTCCATGGGATCAGTAACAGCTTTGATCTCTGACTCGCCAATCTTGAAGATTGTGAGTGCGATACGGAAGAGTGTCTTAGATCCCTCATAAAAGAAAGAGTCCCAAACGCGAAGAGTCGTTTCGATGGGAAGCGTGCCGATGAAACACGACATGAACCAGGCTGTAGTGCATAATGTGATTGGGGGCAGACGCATTGTGGTCGAAGAGAACGGCGAGCCGTCTAACTCGCCACCGATCTTGGCCCAGATAGATGGCATCATGTCTTTGATTGCTGACATGAGAACACCTAGATCGACGTTTGCTCCTTCGAGATTCACGTCATGCGTTCCAGGGAGGTAAACACGCGTGATGATGTTGAGCATCCAGAAGGACTTTTCTTCGTCCATGAAAAGAAGTAACAAACCAGCCAGGAAATTCAAAGACTGGCAATAGCCAATCTTTGGGTTATAAATCGCGAAGGCTTGTAGGACTCGACGTAACGATCGTAAAATTGGCGTTTCTGGAGCGACGTAGTCCCGATTCTTCAAATCCTCCGACGAAGGGTCGGGTTTGAATTGAATGTTGTCCGGGAAAGTCCTGTTCAGATCTCGTTCGATAATCTCGTCGTCCGTTTCTGTAACCTCTCCAGCGAGGGCTTGCTGTACCAAGCCACCATAAACACCATAATGCTTTGCAACCATCGCAGGACCCCCAGCATAATAGAACCAAGCTGCTCCTCGCCATTCCGGTGGAATTCCCTTTCGCACAAATCGTTTCACCTTCACAGATTTCGGAGGGAATCTGTCTGGATCCTCCGTCAAAAGTCCACTGTCCTTTTGCAGAGCTACCCATTTCTTTCTCCTTCGAGCAAGGTATTCGGTGTACGGTCCGTTCCAGGAATCGTATTGTGCCCTCGTTGTGTGCTGGGTTGCTTTCTTGAAGCCGTACCGGTCTCTGGAGGGGTCGTTGCCCTCGATTCCTATTTTCGGACCGTCCCTGCTATTTGGTTTGCCAGAAAAATAGCCCTCCTCGATATCTGCACTCCCATCCATCCCCGTTGCAAAAGTCTGTGCCACTGGACTCGACTTGGGCGTATCTAGTAGACCAGGTCGGAAGAAAGAAGTCGAATCCCTCACCATCATATTGCCAACTGGACGCGGGGGGGCCAGGCCACCCAAGAAACCCTCCGCTGGTACCGCCGGGGTTGGCTGAGGTTTTTGCTGAAAATCGTTAATCATTGCTTGGTCTTCGTTCTTCTGTTCGTCTGGTGAATGGCCTATCTCATCATTCATGGCCTCTTTCAGACCATGTATTCTCTTCCTCTGTGAATCGGGTGTGTCCGGTCGCTCATCTTCATCATTGTCCTCAACCCCCGAATCCTGAAACCCCATCTCATACATCCCAATTGCGTCATCAACGCTCATGCCTTCATCCCGCCCATATATCGAGGTTGCACTGCTCTTGGTCATGACACTGCTCCTTTCCGTCCCACTGGTACCCATGAAGCTCGAATTCGTCGTCAATGCTGATCGAATACTGGCCCGCACCTCGTCGTGATCAAAGCCGGACGGTCGAGAGGGATAATCACGGTACTGGGAAGAATACTCTGGCTCGGCGCGTGTCAGACCTCTGCCGGACTTGTAAGAGGCGCCGTTTAGGTTTCGCTGGCGTGTGTAGATTGAATCCGGTGAATGGTAGTCGGGGATGGACATTGATGGTCGCAGAGAGGAGGGAATGTGGCTCTGAGGAGCAGATTGCGAGGACGAGGTCGAGAAACCCCTTTCTCGATAGTCGTAGACGGCAGGCGGAGGCCCATATTCTTCATCTCGTATGCGGAGGGGGAATGTACTCGAGGTTTGGAGATGGGGTCGGGAAGGTTCCTTTCTAAGGCCTAAACTAGGTTGGCGCGGCCTTGACAGGTTATTGACATCTGCACCCTCAGTGGTCGAGCGGTCGGACGAGCGTGATCTATACGCGTTGTTCAATGCTCGTAGCCTAGAAGCCTCGGAAGGTTTTTGGTGGAGGACCTGCTGTGGTGGAGGGTATGATGGTCGGCCATCGCCAACCGCACCAGGATTGGAAGAGAAGGAACGCTGTGAGAACAGCAATGCCGAGGGGTCTTCCCTCGGTGATGAAGGCAATGCTGGTAATTGAGGAGAATTTGGTGATGCTGGCGTAGAAGGAGCAGGACTAGAGCAGTTGGAATCTCCAGAGGCCGTTCGCGGTCGAGATGGGTACAGGCCGAACTTCATTCCCCGTTGCTGCCCAGCCCTCTGGTGGTTTCCGTATGGTGATTCTGCCGACCCGCCATTGTAGCCATCAGTTGAGTTCATTGTTCGTCGGTTCCTCAGTTCCTCAGTTCCTCAGTTTCTCAGTTCCTCAGTTTCTCAGTTCCTCGCTTCCTCAGTTCCTTCAATTCCGTCAATGAACTCCTGCTTCCACAACCCAAAATCCTCAATTGTGGCCCAGCGGACCTTGTGCGTGCTAGTTCGTCCAGTCTCGTCACATAGGTGGGCGCGCGGCTGGGAGTGGTGCGGACAGGTACGGCGTGGTGCCAAATGGAGCTGAAGAAGCTGAAGGAGCGAAGAAAGAACAAGAACGAGAGATTGATGAAGCTGTCTCACAGAAGTTGGAACGAAGGTGGGAGAGGTCCGTAGCGTAACGTTGTGGGAAATGAAAGCGTTCCAACGGGTGATCCGCGCTTTTGGATTTCGGTCCAAGACTCCAAGAGTGCAAGGCGGATGAGGAATGCGGATTGGAATTTCACTGGGTCCCAGCCAAGCGCGGCCTCTGTGTTCTAAAAAACTTCTGTTTCATAATCAATTTAAAACCCGGAGAATTCTGAGATGATATCGTCATTTAAAGGAGAGTCAAGTGCGCTAGTTCGGGGTTGGCTGGCATGGTTGAGCAGGGAGTTGAGTACAGAGTATTGACTTTGCGAAACTCTCTTCCTGGAAGAGGGAATGGATGTATGGCGCGCGCACGAGTAGGCACTCTCCGAAGTATTGGAATGCTGTTGTGCCGCCTTCACCATTCACCAATCGACCGCGGGTGATGGATGGCACCCAATCTGGCAGCCGTCGGAACTCTAGATCTCACTGGCTGCAAAAGTCTGGGGTACACGAAATCGACGCGAAGTGCGCTAGGGCTTGCCCGTCTAGTCCCTCAGTTATGCTTTTTCCTGCCTTGGTGAATGTTTGTTTATGTTACAGGTCACTGTCTGGTGGCTATGGGCAGCAGGTAAAATGACAGGAGCAGGGGAAGCGAGAAACATGATCTGATATGTTTGGATCTTTTCATCTTCTCACCCTTTGGGCGTTTCAAAGGCCAGGGGAGGCTGCGACCTGGAAGCGGAATGGGTCCAAGGACGAGGAGATGGACTTTGCTGACTGACCTGGAGTGCTGGGTACTGAGCCAGGAAGCTTTCCGTTTGGCTGAGCGCAGGAGGGCGAGGTGGGAATTTCGCTGTCTTAAGAACAGGGGAGGCGGGATAGCTTCCAATATCGCTGGCTTCACAACTTGGTAGCGACTCGTGCGTGCAATATGACAGACACCGATATCAATATTCCTACATGCAAAAAGGGGAAGGCCTCAACGCTAGAAGGAGGATGACCGCACCGCATGAATGCAAACGAAATGCCCTCCGGAGCCTCCACCAAACCTATGCGGAAGGTCAAGAAGAAGAAAAGGCTTGGTGAGCCGTGAAAATGACCGCAAGGGTGGATAACAGCAAGGGCGCAGGGAAGGAGAATAGGAAGAAAAGATTAGGCATGCGAGGAAAAGAAAGGAAAGGAGAGGACCAAGTGCAAAGAGAACGCAATGATCATTTCTATGCTTGCTTCCCAAACGCCAACATGCCCTTTGCGCGCCTTTCATGGATGAACATCGCAATCTCATCGCAATCTCATCGCATCATGATCATGATCATGATCATCAACATCAACATCAAAGCCATTCATTCATTCCCATGTCCATGCCCATATCCCTCATCATAAAGCACACGTTCCTCCCTCACAGACCATCATCTAGAGTACCTGTGTATCGTATTTCGCATCACTTCGCATATTTCTTCGTGTACTCCTTAGCATCCTTATTGAAGCCAGCGCGATCGTTCTTGAACTTCTCCGCTGCGTTGGTCTCGACCGCATCGTCAGGAACAGGCTCCACCAAGAGTTGTTGTGTAGCAAGCAACACGCTCATGATCTTGGAGCTGGGCTTCCAGGCTTCTGGTTTGAGGATACCAATACACATGCTTCCGTGCTCGTCAAAGGTGACATTTGGGTGCCAGATGCGGGTCTTGAAGGAGATCTTCGGTGGCTTGAAGGGGTATTCGGTGGGGAGGACGAGGAGAAGCTTGAATTTTCCGCCCTGTCGAAAGACACAGTAGTTAGCAGCTTGAAATGAATTCAGGTAACGGGAAGGCAAAGAAAGAGGTAGAGAGAGGGCTAGAGAGGGCATAGGTTGCTTACAGCGTAGGGCGAGCTCTCTGGTCCATCCAGAACGATGTTCCAGTTTAACAGGCTCGACTCATCGACAAGGCTGACCTGGATTCCTGGTGGAGGGGCGGCAGTGATCTCTGCCAGCTCCTAAAAGACAGTTAAAGACCATCCATAGTAGATCTGCCAAATCCGCTAAGTATTCCCTACCTTGGCAATTCTCTTCTGTCCGCCGCTGGCCATTATGAGGATGGTGGGGTGTTGTTTGGGTTGGCGGGGTCGTTTGTTTGCGATGCCGAGGAAGGAGAGGAGAGCTCCGTTCGCAATCGAAGAAGTTTGTAGAGAGAAAGTGAATAGAAGATCCGAATTAGGGTGTCTTCAGGCGTATAAATACTTTTGCAGGGTGTTGTCTGGCGTGTTTGGATCAGTGAAAGGCTTCTTCTGCGTCACCGAGCTGGAGAGCCCAAAAGTTGGTGTCTGAGCTGCACACCCCTTGCACTGGCGGGTTTGGTCGCGCTAACAGAAACGAGGCTGCGTGATGGCAGTTGAGCGGTAGATATTTGGCTTTAATCTTTGGAATCAGGAAAGAATGGAATCTTTGCCTGCTTCTATTTGGTTGTGAGGTAGTAGGCAGATTAAGTAGGACTGAGATACAAGAATCGAGAAGGCCATCTCATTCTAGGCACCGTCAGACACAAGCACGCCCCTCCGCTTGGCTGGCCATAAGCAAGTGGCTTGTTCAGCAATTTGCATGCTGATCAGAAGTATTTCAAAGTGATATCAAACTGGTATTTTTGCAATACGGAGGTAACTTTCTTTCATTTGTTCGATGCGTTGCTTTTGGCCCTGTTGTACAATACAAAATACGGGTATCCGTCCCAAACTCCAATGCATCTCCCATCAGCAACAGCTCATTCTCGCTGCAAGACAACCACCAGTCCCATTATACCTAACATGACCTTCTTTAGCCATGGGTGCTCACTCAGTAGAATTGTGACATATCCCACAAATGGAATGTAGCCAACTACACTGCCAACAATGTCCTCCCGTAGTAGGAAGTCCTGCCCGCGAGCGTAAAGCTCGGTATCGTCCGCAGAGTTGTTATCTCCCTTCGTGAGCAGTTGTGCTTGAGGTCTATTCATTCTCCTGTCAGCCAGATGTTCTCTCCTAGCTTCAATATGCGCATTTCTTGCATTCATAGAATAGTAGGCCAACAGCGCAACACTTACCCAGCTCCAAACTTCCTAACCAATCGATGGACAATAGGGATGTCTTTCCCTTTGACATTGTACACCACAATCTCTCCAACCTTGGTATCTTCAAGCAAATTCCTGTTCCACAGGAATAACAAGTCTCCACGCTGGAATGCCGGCTCCATCGATCCTGATAGCACAACGACAATGGGTGAGGGCGAGTCCGAGATGACACTGATGCCTTTCCACATCATGAAAGCGGTTGAGAGAATCAGCCCAAAATTCAGCACCTGTGCGGCGGCCTGCCTGGGGTTTTGGAGGGCAGATAGCATGGTGTGGGATGAGTGTGACGTTGCGGAGGCGGATGTAGGTTTGCGAGATGGAACAGCCCAATTCGACGATTTTATATCTGACAGACGCTGCACAATCGAGTCTGCAACAAATCTTTGCAGGTTGTCGCAGTCGCGCGATCACAGAATGTTCGGTTGTTTGTGCGGCAGATGTGGTGTTGAAGAGAGTTGAAGGCTTGAATGGAGACCGCGACTTTTTGCAGAGACGTGGCTTGAGCCGAGTTTCGACCCTGGTGGTTTCTTTCGACA
>JBAMDN010000612.1:0-15043 GCA_037074945.1 Tetracladium marchalianum | reverse complement strand
ACAATGCTCTCTCGATGGACAGCTCTCCATCAATTGATTTTGTCATATGGTTTTGGAATTACCTCAGAAGTTCTGGAGAGTATTTGTCAATCTTCAATGAGGATGCTGACTTCCTTGCCAAACCTGGCACGAACAATATGCTGACGTTGCTCTCCCAGACTGTTTGGCGAGAATGTGAGCACCTGCATCATTCAGCACTGTTGTTATCACAATCTAATTTTATTCTCTCTAGCTACGAGTGACAGCAGCAGAGCCCGGTCGTGTCGAATTCGAACTTGACATCAAGAAAGAACACACTGTCAGCCCCCACCCATCCACCGTCGTTTCAAATACAACTACACACATCTAACGTACCTACAGAACCGTCTCAACATCATCCATGGTGGGACAATAGCAAGTATGGGTATGTTCCCTATCTATTCAATCACCATCACCGTCTCCATCACCTTTCTAAGAAACCGTCCAAACATTAACACCAAATCCAGTCGACCTTGGCGGTTCCCTAGCCGTAGCATCAAGAGGCCTCTACGCAACTGGGGTTTCCACAGATTTGAACGTCACCTATCTCAACTCGGGGGGGCAGGTGGGAGATGTACTGAAAGCTGTTGTAGAATGTGATAAATGTGAGTTGTCCCATTTTAGTAACCATTGCCGTTCCCAATGGGAGATTATAAAGGTCGTTATTAAAGAGAGATAATAGTTGGAAAAACACTTGCGTATACATCAATTAGATTTACGAATAGCAAAGGACAGTTGGCTGCGAGGGGTAGTCATACAAAGTGAGTTTTTGGTCTAATCATTTGATTTTCGTTTGGATCTTTGTGGTATGGTTAAGCTAATTTTGAGAAAGATATGTCGCCTTGGCTTGGAAGAATCCGGAGAATATCGTGGAAGAACTTTCTCCTAAACCTGCGAAATGAATGAATCTGGTATGATCGTACGCCGCCTATATGAATCAAGCATGGTGTTCAGTTTTGTTGTCCACTACACTTACTGTTGTTTTTCTTCCTAGGTGTGCGCTGCGATGTTTCCCATCAAGGCGTGTACCAAATGGCATTTGCCATTCGCCCAGACTTCATATCCCCTAATCAGTTTTCTCCCATTTTTTGATACCAATCTTCTAAACTCAAAGCTTTTATTAATCGTCTTTCTTTTGCATGTGGACATTGTTTCCAAATACTCTCTTTTTAATTCCCACCTCTCAGGCTTTGCTTTCCATCCAATCTCATTCGCCACAAATTAGCAAACAATTGGCAAAGCACACGATCCAGATTTTCTTATTGGACGTTCAATTCAAAGCAGAAAAGCAAGGCCGGGGAAGAGCCGTTACAGAATGCGGGGATCATGAACTATCTGCCAAGTAATTGCTGCTTCACGGCCCTGCTTCGGCGCAATCCAAAGTGAACGAAAGCCAACATCCAGGGGCTTGAGTTGAAGACGGGAAGATAGGGGTGCTGTTATTTCGAGCCTTGCTACTTGCAAATCTCATTGCCACAGTATTTGATATGCTGATGGAAAAGAATGTTAGTGTTTCACATCTCATGTCGGATTTGTTCAATGACAATAATCAACAGGTTGGCATCGCTTGGTACCTCAAAGAGACAATTCCGTCACCAAATCCACTTTATCTTGAGATAGGTCCCAAAATTCAAAGATTTTCTGGGGAACCGGGGTGGCGCTTTACCCAGCGGGCCGTTTATCTGAAGCTGGAGAGGGGCTATTCTCGAACGAGGTCCAACAATTCTAGGCTTGTCATCAATGTCATCGCCACGAGGTATTTCGAGGATTCACCCGTCCCAAGGCGTTCCAAGCTGGTTGCCTCGTTGGAGGCGTCAATCAATGGGACGGCGAAGGAAGGATTCTGGCTGTTAGAATTTCTCCTCTGCAGTGTCAAGCGAGGTTGATGGACCAAATTTCAGCCCTTTCAGGAACAGTGAGACACGAAAATATCAATTTCCTGGGAGGTGTTAAGATAGTCCTCGATGGACTATCAAGAACCAAGCAATCTTCCCCCACACGGGAGAATCACCCCATACTTTCCTGTCACAGTTCTTGGGGCTCATGGATATATAGACAGGATCGCTCACTCGCGTGGAGCCCTTGATATTCTTTCCTATCCGAATTCCTAATCGCCAAAAGACTGGAACTCTATTCTTTGACGTTTCTCTCCAAATACAGAGTCCCAGGAGAAGATCACCATGTGGCAAGCAACAAATGTCTACGTTATATGTGGCATCGCTGCCATTGGTAAGCCATGATCCATTCCCAACATTGATAACTTTCTGACGATTTAGGTGGTGGCCTCTTTGGCTTCGATATCTCCTCGATGTCTGGCGTCTTAGGTACGATGGCCTACAAACGATACTTCGGTTATCCGAGATCCTACCACCAAGGTTTCATCACCGCATCGATGCCCTTCGGATCTCTATTCGGGGCATTGATTTCGTCTTTCATCGCAGACAAATGGTCACGAAGGACGAGTATACAAGTTGGCTCCATCTTTTGGATTGTTGGTTCGTTGTAAGCTGTCCTCAGATACACTACCTGTGATCACGATCTGATATGCTCTTGTAGATTCCAATGTACAGCAAACGGCGTCCCCCTTCTCATCTTCGGTCGTGTAACAGCTGGTATCTGCGTCGGAATTTGTTCCTCCATTTGTCCCGTCTACATGTCCGAAATTGCACCAAAGGAAATCCGAGGACGCGTTGTATCTCTCCAACAATGGGCTATCACCTGGGGCATCCTCATCCAATATTTCATTCAATACGGCGCATCATGGGTCGGCGGTGGACCCGATGATCCAAATCAACCAACATTAGCATTTCGAATTCCATGGGGTGTTCAGATCATACCAGCTGTTGTTCTATTCTGGGGAATGTTCTTTGTCCCGCGGTCGCCAAGATGGCTTGCTTCCAAGGATAGATGGGAGGAAGCTATCACTGTCTTGGCTACCTTACATGGAAATAACGATCTAAATCATCCGAAAGTTTTGGCCGAGTACCAAGAGATTGAAGAAGCGTTGCGGTTTGAGAGAGAAGAAGCGGTCAGTTCGTTCAGAGCACTCACTGCTCCGAGGATGTTCAGAAGAGTTCTTCTCGGAATGTCGATTCAGATGTGGTCTCAGATGTGCGGGATAAATGTTATGATGTATTATATCGTTTGTAAGCCATCCATCCATCTATTCTCACATCACTCGTCTATTCTTGTACTCAAAACTAACAACAGATATCTGAAACAGATATAATGCAAAGCGCCAACATCGCCTCTCCCCTCTTAACAGCCTCAATCCAATACATCCTCAACGTCGTCTTCACCCTTCCCGCCATCCTCTTCCTTGACCGCATCGGCCGTCGTCCCGCCATGCTCATCGGCTCCTTTCTCATGGCATCTATCCTCCTCATAGTCGGCATCCTCCAAGGCATCTACGGCGAACCCAACACCCCCAACACTTCCACCACCCCCACCGACGTAACCTGGACCATCGAATCCAACCTGCCAATCTCCAAAACAATCATAGCACTCACCTACCTCTTCGTCAGCGTATTCGCCACAACATGGGGCCCAACAAGCTGGACGTACCCGTCCGAAATCTACCCCAACAACATCCGCGCCAAAGCCGTCTCTCTCTCCACAGCAACGAATTGGTTTTGGAATTGTATACTGGCTTTCGCGGTACCGCCGCTTTTGTGGAGTGTTAATTGGAAGATGTATTTGATTTTTGCGGGGTTGAATGTGGGTGCCGGCGTGCATGTTTATTTGGCGGCGCCTGAGACGAGGGGGAGGAGTTTGGAGGAGATGGAGGGGGTTTTTGAGGGAAGAAGTTGGAGGGGGAAGTGGAAGGGGGAAGAGAGGGGAGGAGGCTGAACTCATTGAGGGGGGATGCTGAGAAAGAAGTGGTAGTGGTTTGGGAACATGGTTCAAGGAGGACTAGTCATTGATTACTTTGAAAGAGGTTGGGAGTTCGGCGCCTGTGTTATACATTGTTTGGGAAATTCTGAACTGGATATTAGGTGGTCTATATGGGAATGAATTTGGAGGTTATGGCTCAAGGATACTCCGAGTTCTGATTTTCAGATGTCCAGGGCTGCCAGTGGTCATAACTTTTAAGCTTGAGCGAGGCCTCGGACAGCCTCCGCAGAGTATCACGGTTTGTTTCAAGTCAGATAAAGCAACATGAAATTTCCATGACATTTCTTTATAGATAATATCGCGATACTCTGACGTCAACAGAGAAATTATCACGAGAGAAGATGCTAAGACACCCACGAACCCAACTGTAACGGAAGTTTCACATCGGATCATCCCAATCGCTATCTTCATGTTTCCTTTCGTTCTCGAGATCATCATCCCACTGAGAAAATCCACCCAAAGCTCGCTCATCCACAAAGGTAAATCCCTTGAAATTAGTTTGCATACCAAGCGTAAACGGAGTAGATGTAAATCGAGCGGCGAGGGCATCAGCCTTCTCATACGTTAAAGTATCACCAGGATGGTCGTGCCAGTCGACGCCGTTGAGATTATGATATACGTGCTTGACTAGTGGGTTAAATGGTGGTATGACGAGTTTCTTTGCGAGAGCGTCCCAATTGACATCGGCCAGGAAAGGGTGTCGTTTTAAGTCCTCAGCCCCATCGATTGCTCCAAGTCGGTTCCTGGGGTTGCGATTCAACAGCCCTTTAATAAAGTCCCGTGCTTCAGAATCCAGAGTATCTTTGGGAAATCTGACTTTTCCAAAAGCGATGTTCTTGTACATCTGTTGTTTATCTTCGGCGTAGAAGGGACTCCATCCACAAGCCATCTCGAACATTAGAACTCCAAGGCTCCAAAAGTCTGCTGTTTTCGAGAAGCCATCCTCGTAAAGAAGGACTTCGGGCGCCAGGTATTCGGTAGTCCCACTAAAAGCGTCATGGTCCTCTGGATTATGTTGTACCCCTAATCCTGGCACGCCAAAATGGCAAAGAGTGATGTGGCCTGTGGCGTCTAACACGATATTCTCGGGTTTCAGATTCTTGTAGATAATACCGTGATTGTGCAGTTGTTCAAGACCCAAGACAAGTTCCGCGATATAAAATTTTATCCTTTCCTTGTTGAACCGTCCTTCTTTTTGCAGCCACCAAAACAATTCGCCGCCATTGATAAAGTCGGTGACGACATACAAATAGGTTTGGGTCTGAAACGAGAATTTGGTATCCGCTATGAATACAGAGGACGGTATGTATGGTGGTAGAGTATTGACAACCGTTTTTGACCATACTTTCATCGCATAGTTGCAATGTGTATCTAATTTCCGAACTTGGAAGACCTGTCCAGTGATTCCTTTACCGAGGAGCTTCACAATTTCGAAGTTCTCCGGCGCATATGTTTTGATATTAGTCTTCTCAAATAATGTGCTTAGACAGATCTCGCCGGTGACATCGGAACTCTTCTCGTCGCCGCGCAAATCAAGAGGATACCACACCTTAAGAGGTCTGGTGATTTGAGCCAAATCTAAGTTGATGCGAGCCGAACCCAGAAAGGTTTTTTTGTGATCTGAAAGATCATAAATTTGCACTTCAAGCTGAGTATCATCACCAAATACATCGCTAGATACATGATCAGTACTTTCTATCGCATCCTTGCGGACCGAAGACGCAACCTACAATGATATATCCCATTCCCATGTTGGGTTCACAATCCACTTGACATCTTTGGATACCGTCCGAAAAGATTTAGAGCCACTACCAGTTTGCTTGTTGCTTCTCGGGGTGGCGATTGGTATGCCCCAAATAACATCTTTCTCCTTTCGGTCTGTGCGACCCTCATCATTTCTGAAAAAATCTTCAATGTCTTCATTTTCATCATTCATTTTCGGTCCCGCCGAAACGTGGGTAGCCCCCTGGAACCGACAAACCACACAAGGATCCGCACTTGGACGTAGTCTCCGACCATGAATTACTGATACTGACAATCTGCCAACTGGTAAAGGAACCGCTGAATTCTTTGGGGAACCAGATTTCTTTTGAGTGGCGGTAGTAAGGTTTGGTTGATCTGGTGGAGCTTCTTCCCTTTCCTTCTGCGAATCTGATATAAGGTCACTGAACAAAGACATCAGCTCTTCGGCCTTCTCGGATCGGTCCTGCTTCCAATAAATGTTGGCCAAGTTGTGAACTGTTCCTAGTATGTCGGACCGATCCAACTTCTCCTTTCCATCCAGTACCCGCTGATATTCAATCTCGGCCTCCTGATACTTTCCAAGTTTGTAATAGGCATTTCCCAAATTCTTCACTGTTCCCAGAGTTGCCGGATGCTGCGTTCCCAACCTTTCCTCCTTGCCGGACAAGGCGCTTTTCAGAAGTTCTTCAGCCTTGCAGAATTCTCCATTCCTATAGTGGGCGACTGCCAAACTGTCCATGGTACCTAAAGTATCTGGATGATTATATCCTCTCTTCTTCTTGTTTCCTTCAAGTGCTCGCTCAAGTAATTGCCGAGCCAGGTTATGAGAGCCAAATTTTGAGTCTTTGGAAGAAGCCGTCGAGTAGAGGATGCCCAAATTTTCCACGGTCCGCATAGTGTCCGGATGCTCGGGTCCTAGAATCTTCTCATTCCCACATAAAGCACGTTGGTATAGACTTTCGGCCTTCTCATACTGCTCTTGATCGCTGTAGACGTTGGCAAGATTCTGCACAGCTCGTAGTGTCTCTGGATGATCATGTCCAAGTTTTTTCTCTTTGCTTTTCATTGACTGTTCAATCATCCTTTCGGCTTCAATATACCGTCGCTGTATTCGGTAAATGTTTGCCAAGTTTTCTTTTGTCCCTAATGTATCGGGGTGGTCCACTCCTTTTTCTGCCTCCTTTGCCTCTAGTGCGCGTTGATAAAGTGTCCCTGCATCTTTGTAACGGCCCCTCTTTTGATATATGTTGGCAAGGTTTTGTCCTACACCTAGTGTCTGTAAGTGTTGTGGGCCTAGGCTCTTCTCCATTCCCGTCAACGTCTGCTCGAAGAGCTTTTCGGCATCATCGTATCGGCCTTGCTCGCTGTAGACGATTGCAAGGTTTTGAACTGCCCATAACAAGTCTACTTCATCTGATTGTTCATCAGGTTCGCTGGAAACAGCTGTTTCTGGTATTCCGTTGTCCGGAACCAGTTTTGAGCGCTTTTCCCGTTCATCTAGAGCTCGTTTGAACAATCGCTCGGCAACATCGTAGTTACCCTGCCTGCGAGAGATAACTGCGAGGTTCTCTATTGTTACCAATGCATCGTGGTGCATTAATCCAAGTCCAAGCGTCCTCTCATGCTCCATTAGTGCCACTTTGAAAAGTCGCTCCGCCTCCAAATACCGACCTTGCGTCCCATAAAACCGAGCAAAGAGAGATGCAGTCTTCGGAATATTCCGAAGACCTGTTTCCGTGAACTTTTTCAAAATAGTCCTCTCGTGTCTGATACAACAATCAAGGTGAAGTGTGGTCTCTTGGTTGATTTCCAGTGGGAGATCTTTTTCCTCAGAAGACTTTAAGAAGGCTGCAAGAGCTTTGATGAGCTCCATGATCATCTGTTCCTGATTGAGTCTTCCTCTTCGATGAACCAGCCAGTCGCAAACAATTGGATGTATCGTAAAACTTAGCTCCCCGAGCTCTTGGTCTGGGAGTTGGATAAGGGATAGCTTATGGAGCTCAGCAAGAGTGTCTCCGAACGCATAGCTGTCCCATTCACCATCACCTTGGAAGAGCTTTACCCATTCCATACTTTCAGGACCACAATAAGCACGAAAGTACCTCTCAGAAACTCTTTTGGGATCAAACAAGCCAGCTAGGGTCAGAAAATCATTTTTCCATGCAATCTCCTTCTCGCTACCACTGATCAGACCGAAGGACATTTCCCAGGTCGTGAACACACTAAGTGGACCACTTTGATTGCGATACTCCCAGTCGTCAGGGACTTCTCGGAAGATGATATTTTTTCTTTTCTCATAATGTGACATGAAATCTGTCAGCGGTAGCTTTCGAGCTCGAATGTATGCTCCGGCTTGGTCGATCGCTAAAGCAAGATGACCAAGGAGGTCGACCACATTCAATCCTGCTATTTCTTCGTCTCGATTGTTCGGCGGTCTTCGCAATAGCAGCTCCAGACTTTCTGATTTAGTCATGCTAGAAACTGATATCTGATGGCCACCAATGTGTTCCAAACCAGTGTGTCTACTAGTGAAAAGGACATAGCCATTTTTGCTCTCAGGGATGTATTCTCGGACGCTTCTCGACTGAAAGGCTTTTGGATTGTCGTAATTATCAAAAACCATAAACCATCGTCGTGGCCAATTGCGGAGAGTATTCTGAACCAGAGTAATTGTCGTTTGGGTGTCATCTTCGTCCGAGAAGTCTTTATGGATTGCCTTTGCGATTATATTGTAACTCTGTTCAACGGACGTTGGCGATGAGGCGTCTACCCATAAAGTAGCCAGAAAACCACTCTCCTCTGCCTCTCGGCAGCATTGTATTGCGAGCTGACTCTTGCCCGAGCCACCAATGCCATACAATACAACCGGACTTGGTGACGAATCGCTGAATAGCCACAGATTCATCTCTTCTTGCACCTTTTTCCGTGTAACAAAGTAGCCAACGCTTCTCCGGTTGACGTTGCTGTAAAATGTTTGCTGCGAATTCTGGGTGATGACAGTTGCTTCAGTGTCAACCTTGCTCGATTGGAACGAGAATTCTGTTCACAATTTAGCGCTGAAAGGGCCTACCCCCTAATTCTTTACCACATACCGTGTTCCTGCCCAGCTCGAACTTCTGTGTCATCCAGCACCTCAAGTAGCATCCCCTGGGTCCATCTCCTCGTTTCGGTTGCCTGTGACGAAATCATCGAATCATTCAAGTCTTTGATCCAACGACGAAGCTCTCCAACAATTGCAAGAAAACCCGGATCATCGTCTCTCGCGAATTTTGTCATCTCCCTATGATGCTTGTGTATCCCAATTGGAGTGTACCCGGGTATGACGGCTGAATGGTGAGGTACAATCTAGAATAATGAGGTTACTACAGAGCACAGGGAAATTTGTGCTGATACTCACAACGCCAATACCAGTGATGGGCAGCTCCTCATAGAAACAAGTAATCCAGATTGGAGCGAGCCCATGCTGTTCGCGCGACCTGATCATGGTGTGAAAATTGTCCTGAATTCGGGCAAGAACCTCTGATTCGATCTCAAGAACTGCTACGATCTGAGCGTTCGTATGCTTGAGAAGGCCAATTGATTTTGCCAGCTTGCGAGCCCATTCCGCGAGCCCTGCGCCGCTGTGGGGGGTTCCAAGAAATGCAACAGCTCGAGTAGACAGAAAGACGTTCTGGAGGTGTCTTTCTGGTCTTAATCGAGAAGCTATCAATGCCTGTTGTGTGCGTCAGTTGAGAGAAGCGGTGTACTCGGAATTGCTTACATCTTTACACACAAGGCCTCCTAAGCTGTGGCAAACGAAAATGATAGGCCGAGTATTCTGCTAAAATTAGTCTTGACTTTCAAGTAAATAGATTGATAATATTCACGGTGTCGTCGTTC
Organism: Tetracladium marchalianum; assembly: GCA_037074945.1. Taxonomy (NCBI): domain Eukaryota; kingdom Fungi; phylum Ascomycota; class Leotiomycetes; order Helotiales; genus Tetracladium; species Tetracladium marchalianum. The sequence continues at coordinate 5,509 of JBAMDN010000612.1, read as the reverse complement.
TCCCTGTACCCCGCCACAGCTGTTATCAAGTTCAGTGCATGGTTGCCGACTCTATTTTTTGAAACCACGCCCCTCCAGTCTGCAACGTATGCATCATATCCGAAAGTAAAGATGCGAGCATCCGTGATTTTAGATGGGAGTAGTGTCTTGATCCACGGAAGAGTGGCATTCGTTGCCGTCCAAGTCCTCTCTCGGTCTCCAGTGAGACCGTGTATGAAGATGATACTAGATGTGAGGGAGATTAGCTACTGAACGACATTTCAGGCATCAAGGAAACTACCAGTATGAAAGAGAAGGCCAAATACTCGACTATACTGTTCTCCCCTTCATGCATTAACTTGATGCCAGCTGGGAAGGCTTCTGGTGGTGGGGGAGGAGATCCCTTGCGTGACCACGGCCAGAACTGCGGCATACTTCCCGGTGTGGAGCTATAACTACTATAAAAGACCAGAGATATATTGCATCTACTGAAGTATGGCTCCAGTACAAACAAGTGAGTTTTCACGTTCTACAGGTCTCATTCTCAGAACAAAATCGCTGTTGTTTCTAATCGCGAGGCTGCGTTGGACTACAACTGCCACTGTGCTGCTGCCACTAAGCACAGACCACTGAGAGATCCGACCATACCTACCTGTCAGAGACAAGAACAACTCTTAACGGCTCTTGGCTTGTTTGTTTTGCACTTAGGTGCACCTACTCAGGACTTCTCCAAATTTGCCGGATCGAAACAACAATCTAGTTGTTGAATAATCATAATAGAAACATGATCTTGGCATTAGACATATCATAGCATAACGGTGATCTAGATTGCGTGATACTGTATATTAGAATGTTCTTTAGTTCCGCCAGAAAGACGCACATCGATACTAATTCATCCAGAATTAGGACATTAATAATACTCCCAGACCATTGCAACTCATTAACTCGTTTCTTTACCGAAGTTGCATTACCTTCTCTATCTGGTACCGTAATATGGAAGATCTGTACACTTCAAAACCTCGCTTATCAAAGTGACCACCGACCACCAAAGCTTACCTAAGATCTCTATTAATCATACGATTCTAGGCTCCCAATTTAGACACGTCGTAGACTCGTACCTGAGCAACAGAGGAAATGCTTATTGAGAATAAGATTATAAGAAGAGGCACGGTCACCACCTCGGCACACCATTGATATCCACCTGCCAGATACGACGATTTTCCCCCACTTCAGAATCTAGAATTACTTCAGCAACGGCGTGACTCATGGATATGCCCTGCTATTTCAATCTTGATACATACTCCGTATCCGTGTTCGCGTCTATCTAGTGATATAAATAGGTATGTTATATCAAAAGCCTCAATTCACATTTCTAGCAACATCGTTCTTCCAGTGCACAAAACTGAAAACACAATAACCCGGCTCATAACCCAACCCATTCCCTCCAAATGTCCATTCCTACTACCACTACCACCACCAGCAGTCCGGATGACTACCTCACAATCCCCAACACCAAATCCGACGTCCCCATTTATCTCACAAAATACTACATGACCGATATCCCCGCCGCCGTGAACATCCACACCAACGAAGCCGTCTACTCCAAACTAATCCTAACACCACACCCCTACGATGCATCCCACGCCGAATTCTGGATCACCAACCAACTCCTCCCCATCCCGGTCCCAGCCATGCTTCCCTACCAAGTCATCCGCGCACATCACCCCGACGATTCTGGTCTCATGATCGGCGGCGCTTCACTTTGTGATAAGCAAGATGGAAGTGGTGAGTTTGAGTTGGGGTATTATCTTCATCCGGATTGGAGGGGGAAGGCGATCATGAGGAATGTGGTGAGGGAATTGGTCGAGTGGGGCATTAAAGTGAAGGGTGCGAAGCCAGTTGTGAGGGTTGCGGAGAGGAATGTGGAGAGTAGGAGGGTGATTGAGGGGATGCCTGAGTGGAAGAGGGTTGAGAGTAGGGATGGGGATGTGGATGTGCCGGAGGTGAAGGGTGGTGGGAAATGGCATGTTTTGTTTTGGGTGTGGGATGCTTAGGAGGTCAGTCTTCGGGAGCTGCTTTCTCAAGTTTAGATTTCTGGCGTTGCGGTGTGTCGTGGGAAAAGATTTGCATTTTGCGCAGCTTCAACGTTGCTGCCAAGTGTGAGCAAGGTAGATGCGGGACTCATGAAGCGAGACTACAAAGAATTAGCGCGAAGAAACGAGGTTTGATGATAAGAAATATAGATCTGCTGAGCGCAAAACTCCATAGACAAGATCATAGGAAGAATCATTGATTTTTTGTTACAATATCCTACAGCTCATCTTCATCATCTCCAACCTCTGCATAACTCTGCCTCTTTCCCCTCCCCCTCGCACTGATTCGAGCCGGAGCACTTGGAGCTTTTGTAGGAACTTTCCTTTCCACCTCTTCATCTGACAAATCAGGCATGTTTAAATCATCTTCCTCGTCGTCTTCATCGTCCATATTTGAGATACTCGGGGTCGGCACAGCTTTCGCAGTTTTCTTCTTGTTACAATTGGTGTCGTTTTAAGAGAGGAATCCAGCCCAGCTATGAGGGGTTGATGCAAGGGAAGGCTGTTCCCGGCCATCTTGTGTATGCTGGCAAAATTGCCACTTTTTCTTTTTTTCTTAATCGAATTATGTTTGAGTGCAGCTCTTCTTCATGTGATGAACATAATGAGCTATGTTTTTGAGACGACAAATGAGGTTTTGAGGCGGGGTGCGAAGAAGTGTCGTTGTAGGATTGTACCGCCTCACCCTACCATCGAATGACTTGGTGTAGCCGATAATCCACGATATTGAAATAGGGGACTCGAGGCGCAGCACCTTTCTATCTCGGCGGTCGGTTGATGCTGCATCACCAATTTATGCAGGTGTGGTCGTAGGGTTACACAATGCGGCTGACGACTTGCTCCCGCTCCACGATGTTGACACCTCCGTACTCGATGTCCCACCTCGACCACTTCTATCAATGTCTTATCTTTGTTCTACATTGCCGTACTCTTGATTTTCGGATTACTCAATATCGATTCGATTCACAGCTTCCTGATGACTTTCCTGTCACACTGTTACCGCCCGTGCAAGAATGGCTAGCATTCAACAATTCCGAGCACGGTTTCGAAGAGACAAATTCCCCAATCCTGAGCAATCTGTAGGCCAACATCTGCAACAGCTGCCAAAAGATATGCAGATCTGGGACGCAACGGGCCCTGCGTTAGCCCTATTTGATCGCTTATCTGTTGAAATCAAGGATCATTTGAACAAATTTGGTGCCTCCTCTGTACAAATAAAAGACGAAGTGCGCTGGACATTGTGCATGGTGGGGAAGACCGAAACTACAACGAGACCAACAATAGTATTTCTCAGCCCTGATGCCGGCTCGCGCCAGGCAGTACGACAGCAAATAAATTCAAGTGGACTGTTGAAGGGCTATTCCGGATTTGTGACGATGGATTGTAATCGACCACCAGGATGTGCTGATACGGTCTTGTTGGGAGAATACATCGATGCAGATATGTCTGATACTGATAGCGATTACGAGTCCTGCGAAATCCTTTCTTTCGACCACCCTAGGGAGGCAGAGCACGCGGTGGGCATATCTGTGGGCCCACAGAATACCATCAAAAAGGAAAGGAAACGAGCCACAATCGGGGGCATCTTGCGACAAGGAGAGTTCTATTATGTCATGACAGTTGCTCATATATTCCCCGGGTATAAGCAAAGCCTCTTTCTACCAGCGAATACTTCGGATTTTGAATATGAAATCGATGCGTGGAGTGAGGATGATGAGGACACGGAAATGGAGATGGATATCGACGAGGTGGATGAACAAGAACTTGAAATTTTGAGGGAAGCTAGTATGTCAACACCCGGCTCGGACTCAGATAATGCTGCGTCCTGGGATATGCCAAAATTGAGCCTATCTTCAAACAACATGGCATCCAAAAACGATGGGAGCTCATCCAAAACTTCAGCCTATGGCGAGAACCCACGATTTCCAGTCCCGACATCCAATCCTAAAAATTGGAATCCTTCTATGTATATATTACTCGACACAGAGATGGATATTGAACATTTTGATACTTCGCGACCAATCTGTTTGTCGCTCGATTCCAACGATAGCTTCTTAGACTACGCCATAGTCCCCATTTCTAGCGCTCGGCTAGATTCGTTAAGGAGTAACTCCAAGAAAGATCTTCAATATCCCCCTCAGGTACTGGATAGACTATTAAATACTGCTGCGACTAGGGGGCGAACGACCGTCGAAGTCGTAGCCAGAACAGCATCGGGTGGAAAGATCTCAGGCCAGCTGCTTGGTACACCTACATTTATGAAGCAATCTCACAGTAAACATTGTCAGGAACTGTGGACTGTGGTCATGCGGAAAAATCTGGAGAAGGGTGACTCCGGATCCTGGGTACACGATGCAAAGACAGGCGAGGTCTATGGTCATTTGGTAGCAGGTAGTCCCGGAAGTAGCTTTGGCTACATTATGCCAATGATGAATGTGCTGGAGAATTTGCAGAAACGCTATTTAGGAACCTGGCAGATCATTACATTAAACTCGGACTATCTGATTTCAGAATCTCTGACATCCAGTTCCATGCCGACAACTTCGGTCATGGCCACTTCAACTCAAGAAATAACCACCTCCGAATCCATGAATACGTCAATTGGTACTGTCAGTGAGCAGGGAGCCAAGACTGTTGCATTATTAATTCCTAAAACTGAGGAATTCGATATGCACAAATCCCACTCCAGTAGCTACGCGCAGTCCGATAATGGTTCCTTCAGGGGCGAAAGCGATCGTGGTTATTTTGAGATGGACACCACCTTTCTACATCACGGTGGGAACTCGGACTGGGCGGCTTTTGCAGAAGACGCCCACCTATCACACGAAGGTTATTACTCGAGCAAAGAAGATGCTACCGACACAATATCCAACAGGGGTAACGATGGCACTTGGCACAATGGCCAGAACAATGAGGGCTACACGATCTATAACATCAAGGACGGAGGTCCTAAAGACATAAAACCCCCTCATCATGAATGTGAAAATGTGAAAATGTGAGAATGTGAAAATAAAGTTGAACTGTCGTGATACGTGGTGGTGGGTTGTGATGCAATGCTACGGACTATCTCGGAAACTGCCTACTAGTTCTGTACGGTTTCCTCTCCTCTGGTCTCTGATTCTGAAAACATACTGGAAAATGGGAATTGAAGGACTGAAAAGAGAGGGCGGGGGTTCGACAGCCGTTAAATGAAGAAAAAACATACTTTCTGGCATGAGCTTCTTCCATGCATGGATAGTCCCTACTGTACAGTTCCATGTGAAGTCGGTACGAAGGTGGACGATGCACTTGCAAGTCTCTAGGAGGAAGTACTTCTTACGGGATCGAGCTCTCTACTCATGAAACGAGAATTCGATCTTGATTGAGTTCTGGAAGCAGCTGATATGTGATCAAGTTCCACGGTCTGATCCGGTCGAGCTGGTTCCATCCTGTAGTGT
>JBAMDN010000610.1:0-21835 GCA_037074945.1 Tetracladium marchalianum | reverse complement strand
CATCGTGTTGGTGGAATCTTCTATGTGCTATCTCTGCCCATCTCTTTCCCTTCCCGGTAGGCTTATAGACAACAGTCCGCCTATCCATACCTCCACTAAAGATTGTCTGGCCGTCTAAACTCGTTGCGAGACTCAAAATATCCTGATTGTGACTCTTGATCCTCTGCATCAAAGTGTATGTCTTGCCGTCCCAGATTTTCAGCTCCCCAGTTGAGTCGCCCGAGACAATAGTTCCATTCTTTAAAACTTTGACCGACCAAACAATGACTTCCTTTGGTCCCCCTTTTGGTCCAGATCCCAGAGTCATGTTCCTCACCAGTGATCCATTACGAGTGTCATATAAGCGAATCGTGCTATCAGAGCAGCCAGCAACCACAATATTCCTGTCCTTATAGACAACACTAACAATCTTTGCCTTTTTCGCCGAAGGGCGAGTGAGAACCTTTTGTAGCTCGAGACCGTTGTCTTTCGTCGAGTAGACCACCAGAGCTCCGTCCATACATCCTGCGATCAGATTTTGACCTGTCCATCCCGCCGATGGGCCAAGGGCAGCCGCTTGATTTTGCGTGAGCGCTGGTTGAGCAGCCAAACACCAGATCTCTCCGTGACTTCCACTTATTTGTCGCAACGGGCGACCGTTTTCCAGATCCCATTCCGTAACCGTAGTTGTATATCCGATGCTGAACAACCTCGATTTCCCCACGAAAGTCTTTCCCTGGACGTCCTCATTTGGATCCTGAGTCCACACAAGCCCGTCGACACTTCGATCAATACCCCCCCGAATAATTGTCTCCTGCAACCATGCTCCCTTCAGAGGATTCCAAATCTCGATATCTCCATTTGCGCGGCCGACTGCGAGTCGTGGAGGGGCAGCCTTCTGGTCTTTGGCGATATGGGAATGCGAAAATGCGACGACATTAATTGTTGATGGCGGGTACTCCACGAAACGGCAGCGGTGGACATCCATTGTGCTGATGTGAAGTGCCGTAGCTTTTGTCTTGCGGTGATCTCGAAAAGTTCGCGCAGACAAAAATAATCTGAAGCTTCAATTTGTTCCCCACTTTTCATGGGCAGAATCTACGATTGGGGGACGTGCACGACCAGGCGGTGAGGGCCGGCGCTGGAGGCAGGAATTCGCTGTTGAACACCGAAATCAAGCTTCTTTTGGCCTCTTGTCTTAGTCGGAGAAGACGTATATATTGTAAGTAGTGCTTGCCATCTAAGACTTACCTTGGGGTTAGTGATTTCCCGAAGATGTATTGATGTCAATGGCATCGATTGGAGATATTAGAATTCAGGTTTGTGTCAAGGACTTGTTCCAGCCGAAACTTTCTGATTTGTCTGACAATTCATTCCCATCCTGCTCTGTCCTTTTTGACCATCTTGCTTTCTTGATTGCCATTTTGCCTGCTACAGTTCAGCAGCAGTTGATCTTCTAAGAAGGAAAATGAACAACGAGTGTTTCTGATGCAATTGCACCTCATTCGAAGGCTTGATCGTGTCTATGGTCTTGAGCCAACTTACATGCGAGATGCAAGATGCAAGCTGCGAGACTTGTGCTTTATGTGGATCGTGATGCGCGCCTCGTGACAGAATGGAAAAGGGTACGATGAGGACAAGAACAAGAAACACGAAAGATCCTGATTCTGAGGGGGAGGAAGGGGGGGTTTATACTCACGCTAAAACCGCATCCTTACTGGCTTGCTTTCCTTCGTTATGTGGGAGGCAGTGATGTGAAGAAGTGTTGTATATGCCAAGGCAGTTTTGACTGGAGTACCTACGACTGTTTCTATCAACTGTCGTCGAAAAAGTAAATACAGTAAGACGAAAAACTCTTGAAATTTTGCGATGCTTAAGCTCTTTGACTTGATTGAATTACTATAAACATGATCTATTTTGCTCCCGGAGTGGAGGCTGGTAGAGACTTGTCCTGGGTAGCACAGGATCGATGTCTCTTTTTTGAAATTACAAACTCCTGCAATACTCATACACAAATAGCCCTGCCTTCTAGAATCGAGATATATCTCTTCCGAAAACCCAATTGATTGCCCTAAATGATCAGAGTTATTCTTCCAGATTGGAAGAAGAGGACGTACCAGTAGATTGGGATCAAGATTTTGTTTCTAATACTGATCGTCTGGGTCAGATATGCACCTCTCCAAATAACCCACGCCGCCCATCTGCCTCTGTTAGTTTTGTCTTCTCCGAATATATGGATTCGAAATGTTGACATACCCCCTGACTTCAGATCCTCCTCCAGACTGCATGATTGCTTTCCAGTTCCCCAGATATGTCATGACTCCCATATTCCTAAAAGAAAAAGTCTTCGTCTCCAAATCGCCCTTATTTAGCCTCTTCCCTAACCACTTCCCTTCCTGATTCGCGACTTGAGCAGTCGCTGGCAACTGCCCTGTTTCTAATACTGAAACATCCCCGATTGCGAATACATCCTGCATGGTTGCCACTGGAGCGTCCGCGCTTTCAGATGTTCCGATGCGGGTTACTAACTTCACACGAAATTGATCGTTTACTACGAGGCCGCCACTCTTGGGATGGCGTTTTAGAGACCACTTTTGTGATTCTGGTGGATTAGGAGGAGTGGTGGAAAGGGTCGCTGAGGATTTTGGGTAGGTGTGAACGTCGTCTAATGCTTTCTGGATGAAGGGATTCATCATGAGACCCGTGCTCCAGACACCTGATGTCAAAATATGGGTTAGCTTGATTATTCCAAATACTTGGAGTGGTGATGGGATCATGGCAGTGGGATTTATGAAGTATTAGAGGCAATTCCTTTCTAGAGGGAAAGAAAGACTTTGGACTTACACATTCCAACGCCAAACTCCCCATCTTCTTTGGTCCTAAGAGTGAAGCATCCTCCATCTTCACTAAGATCATTGGATCCTGGCAGCCCTGGTCGAAGCTCTTCGATATGATGCTCAGTTTTCACCGAGATTCCGTCACGTTTGAAGTTCTTGAGAGCGTATTGTGCGAGATTTTGATCAAACATGGGAAGAATCTTAGGCGCCACGTCGTAAATTGTAATTTTGACATGAGGAATGAGTGTTGGATAGAGTCGTAGAAGATCTTCGTTGCAGAGGTCGTGCAGTTCAGCAGCAAACTCTACACCAGTTGCTTTGGGACTGTCAGTAAGGGGATGGGTAGCACATATAAATGAAGTACTTACGACCGCCTCCAACGATGGCAAAGTTTAATAGTTGCTTCCGGAGCGCATCTGATGTTGTTGGAGATGATGCAGTTTCAAAACCTGAAGAATCAGCTAAATCCACCAATTTTGGAAAAGCCACACAGGAGACATACACTCAAGAATCCGTTTCCGAATCTTGATGGAATCACCAACATCTTTCAAGAAGAATGCGTTCTCTCTGACGCCGGGAGTATTGAAGGTCTGAGAATAACATCCCACAGCAACAATAAGTTTGTCATACTTCAGAGGAAATACTTGACCTTTTTTCGACGGGAGTTTCTGAGCCTCCTTGTAAGCTACGACGGGAAGCTCAGAAGGCTTGCTTGAAAGAGCCTCCCTTCTCCTGGTTGATTCTTCGATAAAAAGTGTCTTTTCGTTGAAGTTGACATCGTCGGCCCAACCCTGGAAGAATTCGACACCTCTTCCACGCCCTCGAACCGATTCGAGGGTTGTCCGGGCCTCGAGAGTTCCCACAGCCGCCGAAGCCAGAAGAGGAGTAAAGACGAAGTAGGATCTTGGTGATACTACCACTGTTTGGAATTTTTTCTTGTCCAACTCCCTTGAAAGAACGAATCCGGACCAGCTGGAAAAGACAGTGAGAATACAGTTCTCGAAAGTGGAGATTGAATTACCCTGATCCTAATATAACAACTCGCTCACGACCTGTACATCATTCAGTGAGGATCTCTCAAACAATGACTCAAAACTTACCTCCTTTCGTCGCGTCAAGTTCTTGTGTTGTAATTCCTCTGCGGAGAGTATGCGAGAATGCTGGAAAGGTCTGGAGATATCGCCCACTTGCCCTGTTGGCGGCCAACACCAAAGAACTCATGTCGAATGATCAAAGAGTAAATATTCTAATTATTATTTTTTTCAGTGATGAGTTTTTGTTCAATGGTTGACAATGAAGAGCTGAAAAAGAGAGTACCCGTGTTTCTCCGGGTCGGACTCTGTGGCGATGACTTCATCTCCGCGAAGCCGTGATACAACACAAAACTTAGTTTGTACTCCACTTACAAAAAGGCCATGCCACGTACTAGTTACCTGCAAATATTTAAGTATGAGAACACAAGTCACATGCTTTATACTATGTTCAGTGCATTACTAGCCTCTTGGTACGTTCAATTGACCGTGTGCAAAATAGCTGCTTCCTGGCCAATTCGGGTTTAAATTCAATAAATATCCCGGATTTGAGAGATTCCAACTCCCCACACTCAAGCACCTTCCAAATACTCCTTCAATACAACCCTTAGTAAATAGCTGGGTGTGCAACTCCACGCATGACAGTAACTGTTATTATGACAATCCCCGTACGGACTCCTCCTCGAATCATTTGGGTCAAAGCATTCCCAGAATGTATCTGCGCCAGCCCTCGCCATGCCACCCCAATACTCCCTCATCAAATCCAAACACTCGGCCTCTCCAGCACAACGCGCCAAACTCTCTGCCACATGATGATATGCATATGGTGTGAGCGGCTTGACAGCCTTGGGATCTTTCATCGCAGTCATGATAGCTCGTAACGATGTTTTCGCATCGAGCGCCCCAGAGAGAGCCATCCACGCCTGGCTGGACCATGAGACTTGCTTGTCGTGCCCACTCACGAAGAGGGAGAGCTCGTCATCGAAGAAAGTTTTGGCTGCTATTGTCATGCGCTCGACACTTTCGGTGTATGGCTCCGGTTTTGAGAGGACTTTTGCGAGCGCGTTGACTTGCTTGCAGCAGTAGAGGACAAGACCGTGCATGCCAGCGTTGGTGTCCAAACCATCTGACCAGTCGAGGAATTTCCATCCTTCACCTTTGTTTGAGTCGAATCGTCCATCTTCAGTGAGGTGGGCAAGAGCCATGTTCATGCTTTTCAAAACAGTTGGCCAGAGTTCGATTGCAGTTTCTGTGTCCCCTGAGGCTACTGCGTAGTCATATACTGTTGGACCGAATAGAGCATCGTAATCGACGATGTAATCCGAGGCAGCTGAAAGCTTAGGTTTTTCGAAAACACAGGCTGGTAGGCTACCGTCTTGTCGAGGTACGGCGGCGAACATGTACAGACATCGTTTGACAAGGTTGTAGTCCTTGAAAGTGCAATAGTTCGTGAGAGCTTGTAGGCGGAGATCGCCCATCCAAAGTCTCCTGTCTCGTCTGGGGCCATCTTCAAAAACGGTTTGCATGCAATTTCGGAGAGTAACTTGACTAATGCGATCCAGTACCTTTAGATCTTCACTCGTTGCTCTCAGAGGCTCAACTGCAGCCGCCGCATCAGATGATATGGCGCTTATAGCTCTGACTTTGACATCTGAGAATCGCACTCTGTACTTTGGAGATGTGTCGAGCACTTGAATCTTGACATATCGAAATGCATGTCGTCTTGGAATCTCGACGTGTGTGGGCAGCCAGTCGACATTCACAACCTCGTCTGGGAGCCAGCTTGTACTGATCCAAGTATTGCACGGATGCAACTCTTCAACGACATCATATGGAATTTCCCCAAATGTCAGTCGGAGCCTGGCAGGCGCATCGATATTGACGCCTTCAACCCCAAGATGGAAAGAAAGGTAGCCGACTCGATGCGATTCAAAGTCAAGGATGATTTCCTCGCCCTTTCCATACGATACAGTGCCGACTTTTTCGATATTGCCAACCGGCACGGACTTTATCCCAAAATATGTTTCTGGTGCTGGCTCGAATTTGATGATTGATTTTGGCAGATCAATCGATTCGTGCAGTGTGGGGAGTAAGTCATCTGCCTTTCGCGCAAAAGAGGCGTTGAAGTGAATCACGGGGGCCTTGTCGACCTTCTGGTTTGTAGGCACCTCTTGAGGAGCCTTTTGAGAGGGATTCTTCTGTGATGCCATTTTCCATTCAAAATTAACACAAATAGGCGAAAAGACACTGTTGAGCCCTTGTAATTGTTGAGCATAAAAAGGTACCAGATGACCGGAAAGTGGACGTCAATGATGACCGGAAAGTGGGCAGGGTATCATTGAAGAACACAGAAGCAAGCCATTCAAGTTGGGTAATCTCTCTCAACCGTTATGTACACCAATTGACCATGCTTTCTTGTTTATTTCTGGGGTTTAGTCTCGCAAAAAGGTGTAAACATAGACCGAACCGTGGTGGGTGCATTTTACATTGGCTATGTATATCCTGTGTTTGTGGGTTGCATATGCTGTGATTGGTCTTCATCGAGTCTACTATTCTATATTCAAATTTTCTCGGTCCATCCTCACCCACAATACGCCCGAAACGAAGACATACCTCGATTCATGGTCAAATTAATGGCCATGTTCGCCATGCAAATAACTGCTTTCTGCGCTAGTGCCAGCGGCGATGTTGCAATCTAATTGGTAGGTCGCCGCTCCAGTGGATACTTCTCCAAAGTCTAATAGTCATGGAGGCGTCCACAATATCCTGAAGACGGCGATTAACGAGTGTTTTGGGCGGACTTCCCACCCGTCCACCAACATGTCAGCAATTATTGAGAATAACGTGTGGTTCATACAAACGGTTGTTATTGAGGAAAATGCCTGGCCAACTCAGACCCCGCACCCCACAATCCGAGATTTTCAAATCCGGGGGAGAGTCTACCGAGAAGCTCTACTGACCTCAAGAATCAAGCCTTCAACATGAGTCTCAATGCTTCATTCTCATTTCAGTGCATGGCTCTCCCTTGGCTATATAAGTATAACACAACTGCATTGCAGATATCTCATTTCTCATCCACTTTTACCTCCGTTCTTCAGCAATTCGGTCGCTTGTACAATCTTGAATTCAATTGAAACTTGGTATACTCAGTCGCAATGGGTCGTCTAACAACTGGTGGAACCGCTGCCTTCCTAGCCATAGGAGGTAAGAATCTCTTCTACACCTGTTTCTACAGTTACTAATAAGTGCGTTTTCAGGTTTTCTTTTTGGCTATGACAGTGGTATCATCTCTTCCACGATTGTGCAACCGTATTTCGAAGCATATATGGGAACACCTAGTGCTTCGGAAACTGGAGGTATCGTGTCTGCCTTTACTGGGGGTGCCATTCCTGGCGCCCTCTCTGTTGCTTTCCTCCCTGATCGATTTGGTCGCAAAAAGACTGTATTCATCGGTGCTATTATCTCCACGCTTGGCTGTGCTTTGCAAGCTGGCGCGGTCAATATCCCAATGATGATTGCAGGTCGTTTCATCGCTGGTGTGGCTGTTGGTCTTCTATCTGCAGTTGTGCCCATGTATTGTGTAGGTCCACTGTCGTTTATTGAAAAAAGCAACGCTAATCAATAAGTCTGAAATTGCTACTTCGGAAGATCGTGGAAAATTGAGTGGTCTGTTGCAATGGATGTTGTCGTGGGGATTCTTTGTTGCTCAATGGCTGGGTTATGGATGCTTCAAGGTCAACAGTGATTTCCAATGTAAGTTGATGTCAAGAACTTCCGAGATTCTCAAACTGACTCTTATTCAGGGCGATTTCCTCTTGCTTTCCAACTTGTTCCAGGTTTGATCATTGCCGCCGGTATCTGGTTTCTCCAGGAATCTCCCAGATGGCTCATTGAGCAAGATAGACATGAGGAAGCCCGAATTACACTTCAGAAGCTCCATGGAAACGGGAGTAACGAGGAGTTTCTCGAACTCGAGTATCGTGAAATCAGAGATACTATTGTTGCTGAGAAGAGTCTCCAAGTTCCTGCATGGAGCACTCTCCTCAAGAAGCCAAGTTGGAGACGGCGACTTGCCCTCGGATGTGGAGTTCAAGCATTTGGCCAACTATCTGGTATCAATGTAAGTTGTACGCAATATGATATGCCTTAAATATCCTGACAATTAGATAGGTCATCAACTATTACGGAAACGTAATCTACAAAATGCTCGGCATTAACACTCAAACATCTCTCATGATTGTCGGAATTTCTGGTGCCCTTTCGATTATTTACTGCACGATTGGATTATGGGGACTTGACCGTATCGGTCGTGTCAAACTGCTTCTTGCATCCTCCATCGGCTGCGGTTTATCTTTGATGGTCAACGCCGTCCTATCTCAGTACTATGTTGCTGCAGCCGGAACCTCATCCGCCAACGGAAACGCCCTACGTGCCATGGTCGCCATGAACTTCGTCTTCTCACTTTTCTTCACTTTTGTCGGCATCATCTCCTGGGTCTACCCAGCCGAGATCTTCCCCATCGAAATCCGCGCCAAGGGTAATTCTATCTCTACTCTCACGAATTGGTGCTTGAACCTGCTGTTTGCACAGACGGCTCCGATTGCATTGGAGAAGATGGGATTCAAGTTCTTCTACTTCTTCTTTGTTTTCAACATCATCGCGACGGTGTGTTACGCCCTGTTCTATCCTGAGACTAAGGGCAAGACACTTGAGCAGATGGATGAGTTGTTTGGGGATCAGTTGGTTCCTCATGCGTTGGTCGACCCTGCTGGTGCTGAAGCGGTCATGGGGGAAAAGTTTGATCATGAGCATGTGAACTAGTGTATAGTGGGAGTGTAAGTTTGGTTTAGTGAACGGACTATTTAGATAGTTCTATGGAATTGAAACAAGAAACTTGTCATTTAGCTATGTCAAATTAGACAATCATGACCATCATCTCTTTCGTTCTGAGTTCAAGACAAGAACAGATATTGTAGTGAGTACAAACAAAATAGCTGTTTAGACCAATTTTCAAAGTAGGAAGTGTTTGGTAGAGTATGATGAGTATGAATGCCAAGGCACTTCCAGCGAGATTGGATACAGCAACGACAACAAATGAATTGAGGATTTTACAGGTTCATATAGAGTTTGCCAAGTTTTAGTGATGTACAGCAATTGACAAAAAAGATCCACTGAATCTTCTTATCGTTATTCTGAGCAAGGCCTATTCTATAGTATGATACTTCGCATGACACAAACCTGGAAGGTAAACGGGATTTCTGGTGACATATTTCGCGATCTCCTATAGACCACGTTGACCTATGGAATAGCAAAAGAGACATCAAATGGAAAATTCCGAAAGTTTCTTGTTCGGGATACGCAGGCAAATGGCTTTTGCATGATCCGCGTGGGGACGCGATGAGTTCGTGTGCTGCAAGGCTGCGGATCTTGCTTCCACCTCATTTCTCCCCGCGTCTTCCTGCATATTCAACCCACAACATCACACTCAAATCGTCTATCTACCATGGCACCCATACGCCGATACCTGCGCATTACCAAATATTCCGTACTAGAATGTCGCATATATCTTGACAATCCTGTGCTCGCAGAGAGCTGGCTCTTGAATCCCAGGAACCCAGTTCTCCCACGCGTCATTGAAGCAGTCCGCCCCCTCGTCCTCCCAAAGCTCCGAGAAGAAAACGAGCGCAGGAAATCAAAGGGAGGAAGCAAGAAAAAGGGTGTTAAGGACGTCGTTGCGGAAGGTTTGGCTTGCAAAGTCTTCGACTATTTCCACTTTACTGACGTTGACAAGAGGATTTCGAGATTGCGGTTTTTCTTACGGAGACGTCCAACCGTCACACCATCCTTTCGAAACAAAAGACTTTCAGGGACCCAAACAAAAAAGGCATTCAGTCCAATTCTCAAAAGCTGATGGGAGCAACGAATGACACGGCCATTACTGTAGAGGAGGGAGAGCCTACCGTTATCCGAGAAGAGAGCGGGGAGGACGGCATCAACCTCACAGATGTACCAGATGCGGAGGTGGATGTCGAAGAAGTCCAATCAGATTCGAATTCGGATTCACTATTCATTGCAGAGGATGCAGTGCCTCGCAGATCCAAACGACCAAGAGCAGCACAAACAAACCACGAATCAACGCCGTCATCTTCGTCAGAGATAGAGCCTTCGTCGAAACGACGCAAAGATGGCGAAGACAACACGGACGAAGCAGTGACAGATGACAAGAAAAAAATGGCGATGGACACCCAGTATGATGGGTTTTCTATTTACGGGCGTGTACTATGTCTTGTAGTCAAACGCAGAGACAAGAAGGGGAAAGCACCAGCTGTTACTGCAGGTCAAGCAATGATGGAGGATTGGATATCAAGCACCCAGATGCCTGCACAAGAGGAAGATTGATCAACCTGTCACAGCGCTGGAGATGCTGCATCATGGAACTCCTGATACAATCGCCTCAACGCTAGTCTGTGCACCAAGGAGGCCGCTCCGGACGCGGAATTTTTGCGTCGAAAAAATAGACACGTCCACTTCTTCGTCAACTTCTGATTGATTCTTTCTTGTAATTTCGTTTCACAAGATCAAGATCTGGGATCTACACCTTTTCAACATGTGAAAATTCCATCCCGACTTTGACGAATTTCTCAGTGGACGGCCGAATACCGAAGGAATATGCGGGGCTACATGCCACTGTTTACATCATCGCATCCCGACATACCGGATCTACTTCGTATGAACAACAAAGAATGGGGTTATGATACACTGCTCTGTGCGCGCTAGCAAGAGCTTTCAAAGGCGGTGGGATTGTTTTTGAAAGCGGTGAATCGAAGCTTAGTGGGAGTTAGAATGGCGGAGGAGAGAAAGTTACTTGAAGTATTATCTTGAGTTTCTTTCTGAAAGGGGTGAGTTGAAGCTTTGTGGGCTAAAATGGCGGGGAAATGAAAGCTATCAAGTGTACTCTCTCGTAAGGCTGGAAGCTGGTGAATGGAGAATTCTAGGGCAGACGTACATCACGCTGACATTCAATGTGGTTGATGGTATCTCAGAGGTTGGCTTATTGTAACATGTCATATTGTTCCATGTCGATTTCTCTATTTTTCTCATTCTTGTTTGGTTTAAAAGCCTGCTTGAAAAATGCAAGTACGGTCGAGTGCCACTAGTCTCTCGCTATTCAGCCTCCTCGAGAAGATCTTAAAGAAATCTCAACCGACTCGGAGTTCGTTGTGAGTTCAAGTGTTACCTTGTTTCACGTATTTTCTATACCTGCACAGATTTTATATACTTTCGAAGTATATCTGATAGTGCATTCTCTGGCCAAAACGTCAATTTACTTTCCGGCCTGCCTGTTACTCTGGAGAAATCGGGATTGCTCGGGGAACACTCGATTCTACTTCGTGCCTCGCAACCCTTTGGTCGCAACGACAATATCAACTCGGCGTCTTGCCTCACGCTGTTCACAGAGACACGGCTAAGGCCAATGTTACATCGGATCTAGACCACCGGCTATCAGTCGGCACTTGATGATGGCTATACATTCTCTCCTCCTCACAAGAACATCGACCATCCTTATTGCCGGCGTGATGGGCCCCACGACCAGACCTTCAACATGCACGCGCTGGCAGCCTTCGTTTCACTTCGAAGTTGACCAACGCACAGAGAAGTCAAATCAAGATATACTCTGGCCGATACAGCTCAAGCGAGTTCTTTACTCGGGTCTACCATGTTAGACGGAGCCTCTAGACTTTAAGCGAGATCCTGGGATGCCTTCAAAGCTTAAAAAGCTTAAACGCTCACTAATCATAGCAAAGCATCAATCTTACGATTGTGACTCTCTGAATGGCGTGCCAATACTTTTGTCCTTGCTGCACCGTATTTTCCGATGCTTGAACTTTCAAGAAACAGAAGTGTGCAGTGCGGTGGTGATTCCACTCATCCGGAAATCGTACCCCTACCTGGCTTCGCACCCACAACCAAGATAAATTTATGGAATAATTTTTCCATTTTGTTCATCCTCAACATCATTATTCGTTATTGGTCAAGACCACTTCTTGACCTTGGACAGGGAAGTGATGCATTCCTATACGCAGTGTAGGCAAGTCCTGAAAGTATGCTTCAAAGTATATACTGCTTGGCATATGTCGCGGGGTTGAACCCTAAAGAACCAAGGCACTCTTCCTGCCTTCCGAATCGAGCAACTCCGCAACCAACCTTCCGAACGCGACCTTCTCGAGATGAAATGACAAAAACTCTGTTGTGAACATGACCTTGTCTTTTTCGCTTATCGTTTTCTGCTTCGGATTTTAAGATTAGAGGGCAAGGCGGTGAGCGGTGGATCTGTACGAAGAACAAAACAAAGGGTATCTCCGAAGGAGATATCTGAGAAATTACCTGCATACCGTAAGGATCTATATGCCAAGGCATTCATTGGCTGTTGTGTTGAGTGCTGATTGATTGTCACATCATATCAGAAACGTGAATAATCTCAGGATGTGGGTGAAATTTGGTAGAGCCTGCTCCCAACATACCGTGTGACCTGAAGGATATCTGGCTGCGGAAAATTGGCAAAAGGTCGCTTGCGTGGTGAGAGAAGTCCTCATCTAGGGTTTCCCCTTATCATTCCAATGGAATTCTTCCACCTGTTCTTTTGCCAGCGCAAGCGTGGTGTTCATGTAGGTCCTGTCATATAGTCATATGTCATGTGCTTGTCATTTTGTTCCTTTCGTCCTTTCGTTCTTTAATTTCCACGAAGAAATTCGAGCTCCGCAACCCCCCAAGGCGGTGAGTCTGGTGATGGTGGGTCATCCCTGCACACCCACGTGGAGGTGCCAAAGTGGGATGGTGCGCTGTGGAGACACAGCTGACTCCTTGCTTGTGATGATGAACTACTCGTTCTCGCTTGTCAGACCAGTCGTGGACGAGGCCGTTTCAAATTTTCGCAGCACTTGGATCTGCAAACTTGCCAATCTTTGCAACTAATCCAGACCCCTATTTCCATGTTAAGGAGCAACTACTTGTGGAGTGATTAGCATCAAGTGGCAAGTCTTGCCTAACACCGTTGGAGATGGTTATGCCGTGGCCGTGAACGGAGCGGAGGGCTTTCGCTTAGTGCTGGTGGTTGATGCGGCGGTTTGACAGTTAGAAAGGGGGGGTCTGTACTCTCTGCGTTGATTCAAGTTAGATTTGCACTACCTCCTGAGAATTTGGCATAGAGCATGAAATTTCGTTTCAATTTGAGCTGCAGCTATTTTTAGGGCAGAAGTAAACAAAGGGAAGACGTCCACCTCCCCTTTTTATTTCATCTTGCTTAACTTGTGGTCTGTAGTTTGTTCGTTAAATACACCTTTCGCCAGAAATGCAAACGCGTTCACGTTTTTTGTTGAAACAATAGTTCAGATGAACCTCATGCCATTGAACTCCTGTATGGCTTTGATGGGTTTCGTACTCGTAGGAAATTTTTAAAATTGCAATGCGGCTCCCACAAACGGAGAGGACCCAAAGGCGGTCAGTAATCTGGCGGAAATAACATTCGCATGTGCTGGGGTATGTCGAAATAAATTTCTAGGAACCGGACTGACGGGACCTAGCATCGGGAGTTGTGGAAAATGGAAGCATTTTCGAAGCCATCGTCAAGTCAAGCTCCTGCATGCGGCTCTTGCTTACATTCTTTCAGTCCCCCTTTTTCCTTCTTCTCCGTGCCCCCAAGCATCAAGACACGAATCCACACAAGCCCACTCCAATAACCGATGCCTGCCTGCCTGCCTGCGAGCATGCCTATCCACACCTTCACCGCTCTCGGTCGCTTATGCGTGCGGAAATCAAACAACTGTTCATTCCTGAACTCTTAGCACTGATTTTCCGCATGGCCATTTGTCGGAAAATCTTCAACGCCCGAGAGCGAGCCTCGGTTCAATTTGGTCTATCGCAGCGGCAGCAGCAGGAGCAGCAGTAGTCGTGAGACAGGTTTCAGATCTCCCCCCCCCCACGCAACGCATTTTTGAAGCACTCATCTGATGTTCGAATGTTCGGTCTCAGAAAGAGAGGCAAATCGCAAAACGCACTCAAAACCGGTTACAGCCTTGCCTCTGCCTCTCTCTGCCGATGCCTTTGTTCGTAAGATCTTTCAAAACTTCCACACCACACACCAAATCTGACCCCACAAAGTGACCGGATTTTTTTTATGGCCGTTACAAACGGTTACGTGCGAACTGCCGTACTGTATGGGCATACTTTGAGCATAGACCTGGGGTTTGGTGTTTGAAGAAGAATTTTCGCATTATTGGAAGAGTTTGGACGGTCTCATGAAGCTACTGGCATGTTCCGAAAGTGTATTGGGAGTAATGGAGGGTTTACCCCCTTTGCTTGCGAGCCTGCAAACCCGTCGGCCTGGTATGGTCGCACTCTGTAGTCGTAGTGCGTGTTTGTTGTTTCCCAAATTTCGAATTTGCCACTGTTGAGATTGCCTCAAGGCTCGAGAGGAGATGATCTCCAGGGCGGTGAAGTCGCTCAATCCTCCCTTATCCAGGGGTTTGCACCAGAACAGCATCACCGGCGTAGGAATCAGGTAAGATACGCTGTACGGAGCAAAGTCAGCGGCGGTGACGAGGATCAACCTAACTCCCGCTCGCTCAGTGCTCACACGCTCGGCAGTTCGAATCTCACGTTTTTCTCTCGCCGTAATTACCAAAAGACGGAAGATGCTTCTCCTTACTTTCCTCGACTCATGAAGAATTTCCACCGCACTGTTTCCTAATTACTGACTGACAAAGCGCACAGAGTGCTGCCTCCGTACGGAGATAATAAATCTTTAAATTGCGTGCATTGTGCCGATGCGTGCATTTGGGTTCAGCAAGCGAGCAGAATGGAAGGGCTCGGCGGCTTCTGGAAGTGATGGGGCGAGAAGGTCCTCGGGGTGGTCGGAGATCTTATGCAGGGGAAACCCATCCTCACCTTCGTGATCGCGGCCCCTGATTTAAAAATGTTTCGGGGAAGTTGAGATGAAAATTTTTATGGAGAGAGAGGGAGATTTCGTTTGGAAATTTGAAGCAAGGGAGACGGATTACTAAAAACTGTTGAAGAGCTAAGTTAATAGAATGCCTTTGATTTGTTGACAAACGGAGCATGTTGCTAGTGTCTTGAAGGCGGTGAGTGTAAATAGCAAAAAACACGGCCAAGTGGCTCGTTTGAAAGATGGATGGTGATGGCGCTGAATTGAGTTCGTCCTCAGGGTTGAAGGGCCGTTTCCGGCGATGAGTGATTGCTTGAACTGTTATTTGACATACTGTACTTCGTACACTGCTCATTTGTTGCCTACTCCTCGGCGAAGGGGACAGATGAAGCGATCGCGAGCAAGCACTGAAGCTGAGACAGACGAGGATGCACGCCGATCGGGGCTTGTTGCTATTCTTACTTCTCGTAAGGGTAGAATTGCACCAAAATACGAGCAGCATTAGTAGGCTATCATGAGAGCCGAAGAGGCTGTGTTCAACACATTCAACCTTGCCGGTGCCGAGAAGGAGGAAAAGTAAGCTTGAAGCACATCGCGAACCAGGGAGTTGATGAATAAGGAGACAAATAACAGTAGTGTGCAAGAGACACATCCGATTAGAATTCTCCGGCGGTTGGCTCGGGCCTATGTTTGACACCTCGCCTGCCTTCTGTGCCTGAATACCTCCCGTTCTTGCAGTAGCACCACGGGTGAGAGCGATGCCTATCGTTCCCCTTTCAATCTATCGACAAGTCCGATCTCTCAAGGCATCAACCCCAAAAGGCGGAACGGTCACATTGAGGAGATATTTGCCATGTGGTGATTTCCCTTTTCGTGAACGCCTCTTTGCGTTCAGGCGATATCTGCTGCCATCTTGCACCCGGTGGCTTGACTGTCACTTTTCCTTTTCCCTCGGCTATCAGACTTCGCTCAGCTTATATTTACACTGGCTTTTCGGCAAGTCCGGTTGAAGATACACTGTGAGTTTGGAGAACAGCCGCTAGCCGTCAGCCGGAAGGAAGTGCGCGCGATTCTACAATATGGTTATTTTTCAAAATGTAACAATGGTACCTGAGACAATTGTTCTCAGGAAAAGTACAAACAGGGTGCGTTTGTTTGTTTGGTTGGTCGGCTACACCTGTACAATACAAGCGCTACCAAACATTTGGGCACCTTTGCTTTTTGCCATGGGTTGGAGAGGAATGGTATCAGCTGAGTAGTCTCCGAGTGCCTCGTGGAAACAATGGAGAACTGGTATGCCAGGAGTGCTGTAATTGATATTGAATCTCACCGCCTTTGAGTATTGGATCAATTGGTGAATCGACCACCAGATGATTGCATCACACAGAATTCCCTGGTACGTACCGACCCGACGATCTGTTTCCTGGAGCTTGCATCGTACAGTACAATGTTCTGGAGAGCGGTGAAGATGTGATGAGCCTAATCCGCACGCTGATAACGATCTTCAATTTGACGTGATGTAATCACTCTGGTGTTAGAGAATGTCTCGATTGATATCCGTGATTCAGTTTATACTCTGCTGGCGCATACCGTTTTGTGACAGATCTTGGTTTTCCTGAACTCTGTTGGCATTTTGGCATGGCGGGCGGGCGGGCGGGTACATTTTGGCTTGTACGGATCACTGCTGTGCGGAAAAGTTCGCATTTAGACTTCATGTGGGAAAATTGAAATGTTTTAGTTGGAACAATTTTGACGTGGTGGCATCATCACTTTAGGGGAAGATGTTGATGGCCCACCCGACCACACCAAAGAAGCAAATCTACGGGCTGGGAGTTGGAAGGAGTTGGAGGTTCCCGGGTGTTGCTGATCACCACACCTTCATTGAAGACCTCGTAAGACCTCCAAATCAATTCGGTCTTTTGTTGAGTGTGGGAAAAAGGAAAAAGGAAGGAAAGTTGCCCGCCGGCTGGACAGCCGTGTGCCAGCCACAGAGAAAGCAGGTCCTCGGGTAGGAGTGCATGAGGATCTTTGCGGCTTGAGCTTGAACTCCGCCGAGGTCTTTTGGTGAAGCTGATCTGAGGCAAGGAGTCCTTGACGAACAATGCAGGCCCGGCGCGATGCAGCCAGCCTTCAGCCTTGTGCTTCCTTCGGGCAAGACACGCAGATGCAAATGAGGGAATGGAAGCTAAAAAGTGCTTTCCATTTTGCCAGCTTCTTCCTGATGAAGCATCTAAACGAGGTCTCTTCTGGCGATCGAAGTTTAAAGCACGGCTACACGTCTCATGAATCACGGCAGTCGAAGGAGCCACTAGATGCCACCCAACAGTACAAGGAATCCTCCTATCGAGCTGGCTCATCAACTGAATGGTTGAGTGCGTGCAGGGCCAAGTGATTGATTCGCAAAAGGAAATACACCACTACGTCGGATGGGATTTCGAGATTCGAGAACCTCTGGAGAAATTTGTTGGTCTCTCCATGCCCCCATTAGAACCAGGGTGCAACATTGGTCTGAGTGTATGTTTCTCAACTGTTTGTGGAAAGAGGGGGATTCCACGCGATGGTGGGCATACAGCATCTTGCGGAGTTAGTGAGGTGGTGTACTGGACACCATACCTTGTACGATATGACCCTTTCCACGGAGGATTTGATGGCTGCACAGAAGTCTCCCACTCAAGCCTCTTGCAGAACAATCGTGTCTTTGGTTATGCATGGAAAGAGGAATGCAGGAGGAGATGAGGAAAGAAAATATTGAGGCCTGAAATAGGCTTTCGCAAACGAGGGAGATGCATACGCATTGGATTGATTTCTCCGAAATGGAGATATATCCTTTCGATAGCTTGAGAACATCAAAATTACCTGTACAATAGCAGTTGGCTTTGGGCGTGGAAAGGCTGGTTTGAAGATGAGAAAACCTGCTTTCTGAGATCTAATCTCCTCCTATCTATGAGACTTACAGACTTCATCAGATGTCGATGTTTTGTTCACTTTCCTTTTGACAATGATCCTACTTCCCCACCATGATGATGTAACCGTATGAAGACACGTCCAGCAGATCATCTGATCCCTCTTGTGCCATTTATCCGGACACCCCAAGCTGCACATCAGTCCGAATACTGCCGACCCAGCAGCGCAATAATATTGATATGTTCTGTACTGTGCGAGACTTCACGTCGAGGGCAGCCAGCCCTACGACTTCATCCTGTTGTAAAAATGGCTCGAACCTTACGTTCCGCCCGTCGCGGTGGTATTCATGCTACTGTCCTTGTGTTCGTGTTTCCCCCTGTTCATCTTTTTTTTCTGCCACGATTCTGCCATGATTCTGCCACCTCGCTAAACTGTAAACAGTCGAAATCACCACCAGCTGACCCAAATATCTGGGATTAAGTAGAGGTCCTATTTTGGCACAGCAGTCATTCCGTGAGTATCCCTGTCACCGACATTTCTGGTTTCTGCCTTCCCAAGCTTCCATGCGTTTGCCCACTCCTGTGTGGAGACTGGAGAGGGCGACTGGATCACTGCCTGTTTCGGCTTGGTGTCGGTGTCTCTCTCCCCTAGCCATCTAGTTTTCTCTCTTTCTGCCATGGATGCCATGATGCTGTTTTCGCTTGTAAACCGGGCGCAAAGTGGACTTTTCTTCCAAGGTCATGGCTCGTTTGGTCGTATGGTGCTGGGCGCCAAAATTAAACTTGACCCGTATGGAAAATGTGCGTCGTTACAAGCTGCTAACAGGGCACCCACGCTATCGTGTTTCATTTGGGGATGCCTTGCGTACGCCAGGGAAAGTCAGCTCAAACCCAACTGACGTGAACCTGCACGCTGATGCCGATCCAAGCCTGGTGAGTAATTGCTCAAATTTCCCCAGATGCCCGACGCCTTGTGAACACGGCCTTCTGCCATCAATACATAAGGGTCCCAAATCCCCCTCGAGACCGATCTGGGAAAAAAGCATCACCAACTCCATCATCACTCAAACGAATCCAAGTGTTTCAATCTTCGGATCTACAATCATCATCACTCATCACTCATCACTCATCGGCTTCTCGCTCTTACCAAGTTGGAAATAAAATTTCTATCGACATCTCACCAACACGCAACTTCAAGTAACGTTCAACCAACACACAATCACCATGCCTGCTCTTCACCGTCCTTCGCAACTTCCTCCTTGCCCTGGCCCACCACCTAGCCGTCCTCTTCCTCCTCTGCCAAAGTAAAGCCTTAGCAGCATGGCTACTCAAACCAACAACTCGATGCACAGCTTCGAAGCAACATATCCGATACTGTACTCGCTTCCGCTGAAGCCGAATGCATACCCTCGCGCTATCTGTTTGAACTTCCTTGCAACGGCTTTCTTCGAGACTACTCACACGTAGTCCCTACGGACTCAACTCGAACGAACCACACATCAATCATCAACCATTGTCTTCATGTGATCTCTCTACGATACGAGCGAGGCACATTCATGCCCAGGTATTGGCAGCCCTGGCTGACATGCATATTCCCAAACGCCATCATCAATCACGAAAGCGAGGAATCCGGCTGAAGACCATCCATACACCTACGCATGCACCCTCCCATCGTGCGCGATCCTCGTCCCGGTCCCACGCTTCTCTCTTCCTGGGTCCATCGGAGTTGGTCGACTCCAATTGCACGTCTACCCAGCGGCGCAGCATCCACACCTCAACACACAGACACCACGTTTTCCTCGCCAGCCTTGCTTTGTTCGTTATCTCCTCATTCGACTGACTTGTCATGTTCTTTGAGCGGGCTCTCTTATCGACCATCTGTAACAATAATAACACCATCTTAATTTCTGGCTATCTCGTTCACTTCTTGTATTACGGCACTACACACTCCATATTATCTCGGCGTTCTTTCATATGGGCAATCATTGGGTTACGGGACTTGGGCTTTCGCTGTTGGATCTGGCATCACAATAGGAGGAATGGATACGGAGGACGAAGAATGATTAGATAAATACCCTATTATATGTTTACTTGATTTTCATTGTTTGCGAAGCGGGACATGGGTCCTCGACACAGATTGATCTGCTTGGTTAGAAAGGTCGATATCCGAACAATACATGCAGTCTCCTCCATTCCACCGGAGAGACCTATAATATAATTTCTATTCACGTACATTCCTTTTCTCCGTTCCATATTCATTTTTGTGATATCCTCTTCCTACACTCCTTCTCCCACCTATCCCTCGGTATTCCCCGACGACGAGCAGAAGCCATTCCCATAGCCGAAACGAGAGATCAGCATACCTACATTTACTAATGCACCCGTCAAGAATAAAGTGTTCCCTCACACATCCGTTTCCCCGCATACAATTGGCGAGTTTTCCAGGGCCTCCTCGATGACAACCAACATCTACTCGGTCTGTCTCACTGACACGTTGTGTTTACCCGTTTCGGTAATTATTATATTGCTACCACACACACCAACCACACTCCCATATTGAGATTTCTAGGTCCCACTCACCTGATCAGAAAGTAACACCATCACCACAGTCCCACCATTCTACCATATCGATTCCCAAAATGCTTCATATTAATGAGGGGTAAGTTGAGGAAAGTAAGCAGTATCCAATTCACCACCAAAAAAAGACTGATCGAGATCAATCCATTATCCTAACAATGATTATTCCTCTTTTTCGTTGTTAAGATTTTCGGGAATAGATGCCAGATTTTCGGCACACGAAAGAGTGTTGCGAAAGGAGCTCGCTCCTGTGCTAGGTCTGTGCCTGAACGTTAACCTTCAAACACTCACCACCTCCAACCAAAAGAAACTTTATCACTATTGAGTTTTATCCCTCAAACACAACAAAACATTTTTTTTGTCCAACTCAACAGCCCACCATCCCCCTTTCGTCATTCAAAACTCTCTTTCTCTGGGTCTTTGCTGAGTTCCGAGCTCCTGCTCCTTTGGTCTTCCTCCTCCTCCTTTTTGCTTTGCCAATTGTGAAAGAGCACAGACACACACTTCTTTCTCTGCGTCTGCGGCTTAGCCTAGCTTTCCTCAGCTGATTGACATATCACCACCCTAAGTAGGCTCACCGCCAACCGTTGCACCAAACTTAGAGCAGTCACCTCAATATTTGCAGTTTAGGACGGAAAAGTCGAGAAAAATCAAGAAAAGAAGTCAAGCAGAAAAGAGGTGAGCAAAAAGCCCCCCCAAAAAAATTGGGTTTTTTGTTCTCCTCTTACATACTAGTCCCGTCTGCGCCCGGTACAGTACGGAGTACAGGCAGATCGTAGTTCGTACTTTTACGCACTTTGAGAGGGATGGATGGATGGATGGCGAAGATGGGCTGTGGATGCGTTGCATTCCCGTGGCTTGATATGTGGAGTGTGGCCGTTCGTTAGTGAGGGGGAGGATTGTGAGTGACGGCGACGGCTAACCCCTGGCTATTCTTGCTTTAGGGTGCAATTGGAGGGGCTTGGAGGGCATGTCACTCAGGGGAGTGAAAGAGGGAGGGAGGGGTTGTTGATCATGAGATCAAGGCGATGGCAGGTAAGCAACACTTTTTTTTCTACGCCTCCTTTCTTTTCTTCTGCAATTTTGTTCTTGAAGGGGTTGTGTTGTTCTTTTTGCCCCCTGAATGCCGTACCTTTGCTCTCTTGGGATGAGGTGAAGTTGAATTTGGATTGGAGTGCAGACAGACAGGGGAATCAAGATTACGGAGGAACTGATCTTCCGTTCGGATGCTCGAGATGCCTGACTTCTATCATTTACATGCCACTTTTGTCAAAGGTCAATGGTTTCTCTGTTTCGTTTCATTTTCCCCTGGAATTATTCCGAAGCAATTTTGAATAGGAGAAGTGGCAAAGACTGCCTGCCTCCTCCGAATCTCGAATTTGAACGAAAGACACACCACTCAGAAATGTCTGTGCAATGTGGGAGTTGTCGAAATCGTCGAAACTTAATTTGGTGATCGCAAGAAATCTCGAGCTTTAGCACAGACTTGGACAGCATCTTTGTTTACGTATTCAATCATACTGTACGAGAAACAAGCGAGGTACGAGGTACACTCTTACAACACCT
>JBAMDN010000609.1:0-23375 GCA_037074945.1 Tetracladium marchalianum | reverse complement strand
CGCTGTACTATACACTTCGGTCGCACCGGAGGTGTCAAGCAATCGAATTGCCGACCCCATGTCTGTCAGATCGTATTCCACCAGCTTCAGGTTCGGGTGCTTATCGATACCAAGCTCTTCGATGCGCCAGAAATTGACAGAACTGGTACGACGATACGTGCCGTAAACCGTATACCCACGATCAAAAGGTTTTCGGTAAGATAAGCGCCGTCCTGACCACTTACTCCGGTAATAATCGCCGTTTTGCTCATTTTAATGCCCCAATTTAATTTTAATGTTAACCAAATACATCTAGGCGTTTTTTCGCATTTCCTCTGTACGCCGTCGCAAAGCATACCATTATGCAAAAAATAGTTGCTATCAAAGGTGTTCGCAGAGGATAATCTACAATACTTCCCAACATGATAAAAAGTGTCGATACAATCGCAAGTGTTTGTATTTTATCCATTGAGTCTGCATTTTTTCAACACTGAGCCACCCATCACGAGCAGCCAGAGCAAGAACAACAAGATTATCATGGCAGACGGAATGCCGCCTGTAATCAGCACCTCCAACGGATCGTTGTGCGCCCGATTAAAAAATCGCTGTGTGAGCATTGCGTCAGGCTCGAACTGCATGAAAAGGCGGTCGAAGGTGCCGAAGCCCGTCCCCCAGGGCAGATAGCGCACCATGATCTCCCAGACGGTAGGCAGGGCCAAGATACGCATGTCTTGGTTGAGCTTGCCGACCGACTGGTCAAGGCGAACGATACTGGATTCCTGTGCAAAATATGCGCCGATCGCGACCATTGCGAACGGTGCCAGAATGACGAGAAAGGTCGGGAGGCGGGTCTGCTGCTTGCGGAGGGCCATCGTGGCTGCTGTCATCGCAAGTGCGCCAAGCAGGAGCATCAGCCCGGTACGAGAGCCCGTCAGAAGGATAACGATCACGAAGATCAGAGTTCCGCCCAGCGCGATGCCTTGCCGAGCCAAATGGTCGCCGATTTGACGCTCCCGCATTCCCCAATGGAAACAGCAGGATCCCAATGACGAGAAAGAGTGCTTGATGGTTCCGGTTGGCAAAGAGGCCTATTGGCATGCCCTGGTCAGAGGGCGTGCTGAAATATAGCGTGCCGGTCGCGAACTGGACGATGCCCAGCAGCGAACTTACACAACAAAGCACGAGGCAGAGGTCGCCTATGACCCACCAGTTACGCCGCGAGATGCCCGCCATGGCAACCACTGTTGTAAACGCTGGCAGCATTGCGAATATGCTGTTGAGTGTCCTTACGGGTATCAAGCTTATTCTGGTCACGGTTGCGGAATGCCTGCGATATCGGCCGCTGCGAGATACGGCGCGCGCGCCGGAAGCGCCGCCCAGATCGTCGGGGGCAGTGGCACGAGCTGGATCAAAATCGTCAGCGTGAAGGCTGCCAGAAACGCTGCGGGGATCCGCAGTCCGCGCCAGTCCCAGGTTCCGGGCGCGACGAAAAGGGCCCCGATCGTCAGCACGGCCGCAGGGCGTATATAAATGAGCGGGAAAGCGTCGACCCGGGCAATCCCGCCCCCGCACGCACAGAGGAGAAGGAAGCATAGGAAAATAATGGAGTCCTTGGTTTTTTCGATTGCCGCAATCCTGCGGGGCCGGGCTGATCCCATAGCTTGATGCCTGGTCCTGTCGGCGCCGACTTTCTCTTCGGAACAAATCACGACCTCTTAATCTGACGTGCCGCTGCCCACGTGGGTTACACGGGTTCACTGCAGCTCTCAGTCCCGGACCGGAAAGCTTCATCCATTGCGATTGCTTCAGCTTGCCGCGCTGATGCAGCACGATCCGGTCATTTTCAACCGTTACCTGCACGATGTCGTCGGGAGCCGCGTGTAGGATGCCCGGGCCGACGACCTTCCACGTGTTCTTACCTCTGACAATTCTGAAATCGAGCCTGGCTGTGGCGGAAAACAAGCTATACGCGCCGGATTGCGCAATCGGGACGTCCCGCTCATTCATTGGTGCCCCGACTTTTACGAAACTGCTGTCTGGAGACAGGAGCAGCGCTGCCGCATTTGCCGCAACAGGCAGGCTGATTTGCAGCGGAGCATGCCCAACTACCGCAGAAAAGTGATTATTGTCATAGACGAGAGATATGCCCGGCTCGCCATCGGAGGGCATGAGTTGTGCCGATACAAGCCAGATTTCGTCCCGAAGATTACCGATACCGGCGTTGTTGGCGATGACACAGCGTATCGGTGTGGTGTTATAACAGTTGAACACCCGCACACACCGCGTGATTTCGACTCCGGTAGTGCTGCATTCGATGCGCCTGCAGGGTCGTCCGTCTGAAGTTCCAATTGTCTCCGGTTGCAAAACCGTCGATCACGCCGCCTTTGACGATGATGTTGCCCACCGCACCGGACTTTAGGTCGCCGCTACCCGTGGTGTTATTGGATTTGCGTCGGTGCCGTTGACCGAATTGGCACGGGCTGTGCAGTCTATGCGTCTGATACCGCTTTGTCCCCAGTAAAAGGCGCTTCTGCGCACTGGTCCGCGAACGACGATGTCCCGGAATTCGGTCTCGCTTTGCCAGGACGCTCCTTCCCATTGCGGTGTAACGGCGACGCCGTCATAATCTTTATGCTGATTAGCATAGGGCTGATTGTCCACAAGCACCCCTTTCCAGAGGTTCCGCTTGCCGTCACGCTGTAACAGCGCGGGATTTGTGCTGTTGCTCACGTAACCGCCGTCTTACCTGGCACTCGAAACAATGATAACCAAGCTCAATCCCGGTATCGCCGGCATCGGAGCAGGTCGGATCGGAGATGGTGATGGCGAAAACTGTTTCTCCGTTCTCCGTACTGCCTTCGCTTGCCGTGACAAAGATGTTGTTCTGTAAAGTGGTGCGTCGGCAGACTGGGCTCGTCACACGGATGTCCCGGGTCGATCCGTTGCAGATTATCAAGTTATTCTGATAGGCATCGGTCAGCACTGGGCGGACGATATCAACAGTGTTTGCGCGATCGATCCGTAAATTGCTCCCGGCCGCGCCCAGCACGGCAAGGTCGACGATGACAATCCGGCTTCCCGTTACCTTCACCATGTCGTTTTGGTGACCGCGCGCGCGCATCGGGGCCGTCCCGTTCAGGCGTAGCCCCCGCAGGACGATTTCCTTTCCGGATACTAGCAGGCCAATGCCGTCGCGTTCGGGTAGTCGCCGCAACACACCGCCCGTGCCGACGATGCACTGCCCCGAGTTGCGTAGTTCAATCGCGTCGCCAGCTATAGGAGAGGTATCTCGGCGGGTATGACGAAGTTCAATCCGGTTTCGACCGCGTCGCGCAGGGCCGGTGACAGGTCCACTTCGCAATGTCCGGCTTGCGCTGCGGCCCGGATACGTGGCGGTAAGGCATCGAGAAGCGATGGCCAGCCGCGGGTGTCGATGGAGGCGTCAGCATCGATATCAAGCCCGGACGCTGCGGCCCCAAGGCCTGCGATTCCCGCCAAGACGTTGCGTCGTGTCCACATTTTCGGTTCTGCTGCTTATGCCCGCCTACCCGCCATAGCCGACAGAGCGCCATCGTTTCACGTCTTGCTTTGGAATAGGATGTCGGGGCATAAGGCAACGAGGCGCAGATAATAATTTCATCAAAACGATAGCGCAACCAGGGCCATTTTCAGGAAAATTCATGCGATCTTCTGCGTTGATCCTTTCGCTCGCGCTAATGCTTTTGGGGGGCTGCGCCACTCCCAAGTTTGTCGGCCGCCCTGACCTTAAACTCGTTTCGTCGAGCGAACTCCCGCCGCCTACGCGTAAGGACCTTCTGCTCCAGCAACGTTCCTATCTGATCGGCCCGCTCGATAAAGTTACGATCGATGTCTGATGGTGTAGCGGAGTTGAGCCGTACGGTTCAGGTCGCGGCGGACGGCACGCTTTCGCTGCCACTGCTGGGAACGATTTCGGCCATGGGCCTGTCCTCAACCGAGTTGGCGCAGAAGATCGGCAATGGTTTGCGCGGTTTCCCCCGTGGCATTCTCCGATCGTTTTTCCATTCGGTAGGTAGGTAGGAGGGACATGAGGTCTACATAGCATAGTCGTTCAGACACCCGCAAATAATTGCACCTTTCTGTTCTGCTTTCTTATCCGAATCGCAATTCTGATGTCTGCCGAGCCGGCCTTACTTCATTTGCTTTTCTTTGCTTCTAAGCACCCACCAATGATCCAAAAGACGAGTTCAAGTTTGTAATAAGAGAACCATTGACTAAAATGACTACAGTACGTACCTGTGCACTTGCACAAGGGTACAGTAACTGATACAATCAATTGAGCTTGTACGATGTATCTGGGGTACCTACCTAGGTCCGGCAGGTTAATGCAGGCTCGTTACTAAGTACCATACTTTCACTCACCCTACATACATCTCCTGCCCCAAAACAAATGGGGAGGCTATACTTGGAACGCTTCCCTTCCTCCCCAGCCCACTTTAAAGTTCAAAGTTCCCAAACTGTCAAAGGGTCGGTCCGCTAGCTCTGCATGTCAGAAAACTGCACCTACCTACAATACAATGATGGGACGAACCATTTTGAGGAACTCTCTTTGAGGCTATGAACAAAGGACCGCTCAAAGGAAAATCAGATCAGGTACTACCGTACCTTTCTGTCCCTTGAGTGTGATGAGAGGCTGGGGGGATTTGTGTTAAAAATGGTGTTTCTTTTGTGCGCATTGTTGTCATTTAGCCGTTTTTACATACATACATTTTCCCCTTCTCCCTCAGGCCCTGTCACTGTCACGCCTAGTAGTGCTTTCGCACGCTGCACTGCTGCTCTCACCGCCAGTAAAACCAGCTGTCTCATCCTTCAACTTCCTCCCAAGCGTCAAAACCATCGAAATTATCCACCCATCCATACAACTAAATCCATCAAAAGCATCTTGCAACACGCAACGCGCAAAGTCGCATCGCGTACGCATCTGTCCGTCATTCCCTCGCATCAAATGCCACCCAAATGCTGATGAAACAGGAATGTTAACACGCAGAGGTTAGAAAAAACGGGTGTCGAAAAGCACTTTTCCGAACTCCGCCGATATGGCATAATTTTTTGGTGAAAAAGAGAAAATTGAGACCACCCATGCCGAGAACGAACAAAAGTAAAAAATAGTAATTATCTTTGGGGTGCATTTAGAAATGCTTTCCGCCGGTTCTCTTCTTCATAAGTTCTCGTCGTTCCTTGTCCTTGACTGTGTAGATTGTTAGTAGAGTATAGTCAAGTGGGAAGATGGAACTTGCCTTCGTCAAAAGCGAGGAATTCGTGGAGACCACTTCCTGCTGGTACCATGGGCAGGACAGGCACCTTCTTATCTGTTACAATCTCTAAGAAAGCTGGGCCATCACTCTCAATCAACCACTTGAGGGAGTCGACAACATCATCGGGCTTGGTACATCTTCTGCCTTGGATACCCATTGCATCAGCAAGCTTCATGAAATCTGGATTCTCAGAGTGAGTGTGTGCATAACGATCCTCGTAGAAGATGTTCTGCCACTGTGTGACCATTCCCTGCTCTTCGTTGTTGAGAACAATCATCTTGACACCAATGTTGAACTGCTTGGCAGTCGACATCTCAGTCAAGGTCATGTTGAAAGAAGCATCACCATCAATATCGATGACAAGAGCTTCGGGGCGAGCGACCTTAGCACCAATGGCGGCTGGAAGACCGTAGCCCATCGTTCCAAGGCCACCAGAGGTGACGATAGTTCGTGGATGCCTCCATCTGAAATGTTGAGCAGTCCACATTTGATGTTGACCAACACCAGTTGCGATGATGGTATCCTCCTTGCGGTGAGCGGTGAGATTTGACAACTCCTCGATGACGGTCTGGGGTTTGATGAGACCACCTGGCTCAGCACGAGCATAAGAAGTCAAGGGGAACTTCTCTTTCCAAAACTTGATCTGATCGAACCATTCCTTCCTGTCGGTCATAGTTCTCTTCTCTACATGTGGCAAGAGGTGTGCGAGATTCTCAATGACATCGCCCTCAACAGCCTCAGTGGCTTGAACAACCTTGTTGATGTTCTTTGGCTGGATTTCAAAGTGCACAATTCCACCACGTCCCTCAGCAGCGGCAGCCTTTGCAGCTGGTGCGAACTTGGGGAGGTTTCCAGTCACACGATCATCGAAACGTGCACCAAGGGCAATGATGAGATCGGCTTCTTGCATCGACAAGTTGGCATATGCCGAGCCGTGCATGCCAAGCATGTGGAGAGCCTTCTCGTCCAACTCATCAAATCCACCGAGACCTTGAAGGGTGGTGGTGACGGGGATGGAAGCCAAGTCTGCAAGTTCCTTGAGGAGTTTTGGTCCCTCTGGCGTTGAGATAACACCTTGTCCTGCGTAGATGATGGGCTTCTTGGCGACGTTGACGAGCTTTGCGACACGTTGGATAGAAGCTGCGAGTTGCTTCTTGCTGTGCTCCTGGGCAATCTTGGTTGCTTGGCTTGGGAGACTTGGGATGGTGCTTGCCATTGGGATGGCTCTCCGTAAGATAGCCGCGGTCACATCTTTTGGCAAGTCGACGAGAACGGGTCCAGGGCGTCCGGAGGTAGCAATCTCGAATGCCTCGTTGATGCGCTTTGGGAGCTCGGCTACATTTCGTACCATCACGTTCCACTTGGTGCATGCTCTTGAAATACCGATGACATCTGCCTCCTGGAAGGCATCACTACCAATGGCTGTGGTCACGACTTGACCGGTGAAGACAACCATTGGAGTTCCATCCGAGAGGGCATCCTGCATCGGGGTGATGACATTGGTTGCACCCGGTCCCGAGGTTACCAAAACGACACCTGGCTTGCCACAAGCTCGGGCGTATCCTTCGGCCATATGTCCAGCTCCTTGCTCGTGTTTGGGGAGGATGAATTTAAAGTTTTTTGAGTTGTAAATAGCGTCGAAAACGGGGAGAATAGCACCACCAGCATAACCAACTTGAAACATTGTTAGCAATGCCAATTGAAGTTTCGCGTGCACATACAGATAGTGTCAACATTCTGTCTCAACATCATCTCGTGGAAGATTTCACCACCGGACATTCCAATGAAGCTAGGTAGGGTGTCAATAGATGCTTTCAATTAGCGGTGACTCAACTTACGATTCGTCCATCTCGACAGCGGGGCCATTTCGCGACGCTTGACTGGGCTCTCTCTTGCTGGGAGGAGTGTTGAAGGCAGGGCTGGGTCGTTCTCGCTTTTCTCTAGAAAGAAATATAAGTACGCATACAAATTGAGCATGAGTCACTCAAAGGGTGGTCTCTCTCTTACGATGCGGACGAGGTTGCAGTGCCAGCAGTTGCTAGATTTCTGGTAGCAGCAACACCATTGCGTACCAATGCCGTGCAGGCTGGTGTATAATGCGAAGTAACAGTGGTGTTCTGCTTGAGAGCGCGCAGGGCAGCTCTGGTGGTTTGTGAACGGAGCATGTTGGGTGGTTCGGAGGAGAGGAGAGAAAGCGGGCAACGCAAGAAGTTGTGGTCGACAATAGGGCGTACGATGATACTGCGAGTTGTCACGGTCGCTGTCAATCGAGTACGCAATCACTGGCAACGAGGACGACTCGGCCTAGAGAGGTAGAAGTAGGGAGAGTAAGAGTGGCGATTGCTCTGCGGTGATGGTGTTGTGGTGTTGAGAATGTATGACTGGCCCTGCAGAAAGAAAGTTGCAAATGCCGGCTCATTTGAAGCGATTTTCGGAAGAAGAGCGGAGGGTCACGTTTTGTGGGGAAGCTAGAGTGGCGTCCGAACAGCCAATCAGAAATGTAGCAAAGGCGCCAATGACATGGCTTGGCGTCCGTCCACTGTGAACGGCCGATTCAGGCTTGTTGCGGATGCTCACGTGTATCGGGAATACCAAGTACGGAGCGGAGCACCTGCTCCTGTCCTGCATCATCCTCTCAACTTTTCACACTTCCCTCAAGGCAGTCAACATCATCTGAATATTATATACCCACTGGGGTTAGTTCTCCAATAAAGACAACATAATATTCATAATTTTGTGAACAGACCAAAGGTGAAATGGTTGAAACGACGGAGCAACACATCATGCCTTAAAGAAAGTGGAGTGTTCTAGATTCATCAATCCCACCCAGTCGTCTGATCTGTGTTCGAAGGTTTCAGGATTCCAGAATACGATGAAAGTTTGGAAGGACGAAGATGAGTTTTGATACAGGCATTCATATCAACCAAGTCTTAG
Organism: Tetracladium marchalianum; assembly: GCA_037074945.1. NCBI lineage: Eukaryota > Fungi > Ascomycota > Leotiomycetes > Helotiales > Tetracladium > Tetracladium marchalianum. Next base: position 15,168 of record JBAMDN010000609.1, on the reverse strand, counting down.
GGTACGCATGTGTTGTAAGGGGAGAAGGGGGATGGTTGTGTGATGTCGACAATACAGTTTTCTTTCAGGTAGTGAAGTATTGAAGCTAATACTACTAAATACATTGCTTGTCGTATAATGTCAAAATACACAGATAGTATCGTGCTCTGCTCATCTCAGCTCTTTTCCCTTTTGCCACCGTCCGATGCTCATAACTTAAGTCTGGAATCTGAAAGCAGTGACAATACCAGTCCTCTCTTCCTCCTTGTCGATGGCCTTATTCTTCTTCATCGCATACCACCTCAGCAAGATACAGCATCCAATCGAAAGAGCACACCCCAAGATCAAGAGCCCACCACCCATGACATAGCGCGGCTCTTGATGACGAAGAAAGAAGTAAGGCGAGAACCAATGCGAGACCGAAGAGACGCAGTTGGCAAATGCAACGAGAGCGGCACGCTTAGTTCGCGGTCGAGGCACAACTGTCGTTTCCCAGGAGAGTTGAAGATTCAGACCAAGGAAGGGACCAGAGACCAGAAGAATCAGGCCGAAGTATCTTGCGCCAACATTCAGTGTTGAGATCATCACAACAGCTCCGGCCATGCAAACAGCCATGCAAGTAACAATGTGCCAGCACGCCTCACCAACTCGACCGGAAGACCAGGAGACAACTAAGCACACAACATATGCGATGAAATAAGGCGGTGCTTGGACGAGGTAAGTTTGCATCTTGGTGAAGCCGAGAGTGGCGACGACAGATGGGAAGAAGTCCTTGAAAGCCTGAGAGAGGACGAGAGCGAAGTGGAGAGCGGCAAACATGTAGGTGAAAGGATCTTTCATCGCCATGGCAAACCCATCCCAGTATCCACCTGCATCATCCTCCACGTGGCCACCAGCCGAAACTTTCATTCTGTATTGAGCCATCTGAGACTCCTCGGCCGTGAAGAAGTAGGTGCCAGTATTATCGGGCCAGTTTGGAAGACCCCAGAATCCGATACAAGCTACAATGATACTGACGATTCCCTCGATCAGGAAGAACCATTGCCATGAGTGAAGTCCAGCAATGTTGTCCATATGCTCGAGGATACCAGCTGCAAGGAATCCAGAGATGATATTGGAGACAATGTTACCAGCATGCCAGATACCCATGCGGAGAGGAGATTCTTGCTTGGTGTACCAAGAGGAGGTCATGAGCGCAACACCTGGCACGAATGGACCCTAAGAACGTGTTAGTCGTTGCTTCCAAGTAAAAAATATGAGAATGCCTTACTTCAGTGAGCCCAACTAGGAATCGACAGACCATGAAGCCAGCTGGAGACTTGATCGCGACCATAGAAGTAGTGACAGCAGACCAGCCCAGCATCACAGCAGGAAGTAAAAAGCGTGGCTGTCCTTTGGCAATGATGACATTTGCTGGGACCTGAGAAATGATGTAGCCGACGTAGAAAAGAGAGATACCGGCCGACCATTGGACATCGTCCATCTTTCCATCTTCCTGGAAACCGGCAAGACGTGCGTTCGAGACATTGATGCGATCGAGATAGTTCATCAACAACATAGCTGTGATGGTAGTCAAGAATCTCCAGTCTAGCTTCTTGACGACCTTTTTGTTGAGCGCATCGAGTTCTTCTTTCGATTTGCCGACGAGGAGATCGTATTGCTGAATCCAAAGTTCTTCATTGGCAATTTGGGTTGGCTGTTGCTCCAGAGCCTCGACTTCAACTTTCTCGCCCAAGGATTTCCTATCGGATTCGTGAGAAAGGGGTCTTTGTTTGTTATCCATGGCGACGGGGAATTGATGTTGTGGAGTCCGGAAGAGGTGATGAAGAAGATACTGAGGATGTGAAGACTTGATCCAGAGACCCTGGGGATCTATTTTATATCTTCAAAGATCACTATTGGAGTACTCGTGGGGCCCCAGACGGAGTCGTTTCCAGAATGACAAGGCGGAGAAGAGCCATCGGACTACCCCAAGTTCTCCATGCTCGCTTACTATGTTAGCGCCAATAGCTCCAATCATGATAGATCAAAAAAGAAAGCTTTTACAAGCAATAAACGCGGTGAGGTCGTCAAATGGGAAATGCCCAGGCGGAAATCCACCGAAGGACTCGAGAAGTCGAAGCTATCAACTTGGCATTGCGGGGAGATGGCAACCAGTCCAGCCGTCTGTCACCTCTGGTTACTTGATTCTTCCCATGTCTTCTTGACTCGTGTCGAATGATCATCGGAAACTGACCGAAAGCTTCAATTGATGGATTGTCCGATAGCACAATCGGTTCGTGATTTGGACGGGAGGAGGATATACTTCGGAGCCTGTGTTTGTTCTTCTCGGATAGATACCCGAAGGCACTACTTTCTGACTGAACCTCCGGAGGATTGCCGAGGTTATTAGCCCTCACAATAACATCCATCCGTCTAAGGGTAATGATTCTCACTTGAGAAGGGAACAGTTCTTGACGAGCGTCGTGGAAGGAATTCGCTTCAACTGCATTCAGTTCCTACAAGAGGACAGAGAGATGAGAAGAACGAACTCCTTCCGTTGTCCCCGGCCTTGTCTGTTCTTCTCTGTCGTTTCCGGAAGGCGGTCAGCTGGAAGGTGGCAGGCAGTCTCTCCACAACCAACTGATGCAACAACCAAAACATCACAACTCAGATCCTCCCAAACAACTAAGTCGCTGCATCCACACAGCCTTGCAGGGCCAGCCTCGTCTCACACACTTTGTATCTCACCAAGTCCCAAGTCCCAATTCCTAATCCCAGCCTTCAATCCCCCCCAAGACAAATCTCCAGACTTTCCTCGTTCTCCGCCGCCGCCAGAAGACACGATGCTCCAGACGCGCCAATCACTGCATGAACATGCCGACGATCCCCGATGGTGGGGCAGGCAACAGATCGCGATCCATTAACAACACCAAAGAAAGCTGTGAACGACGCTTGTGGCACACATTTACGGGTGGTGTGAGGACTATCAATATCTCGAAAGACCGCCTATTCCCCGACGCTACTCGAAGAGTTCAATATAAAATCATCAACCATCAGTCAATCCCCTTGCACTGAAAACCAAACGAACCTCTGTCGAAATTACCCCTCCATCCCATCTCCGCACACAAAACCTTTTACAATGGCCGGCAACGTCCCCGTCGCAAAGACCTTGGAGGAAATATACACAGAAGATGCTCTGCCTGAGCAAACTGCAAGATGGGGCAACCTGCTGAAGCAGTTCGAGGCCAACTATGGCCACCGTGCTGACTTTGTTGCAAGATCTCCTGGTCGAGTGAACATTATCGGAGAGCATATTGATTATTCGTTGTACTCCGTACTGCCCATGGCAATCACCGCCGATGCCCTACTTGCCGTAGCCATAATCGACGATGCACAAACTTCGACCGACTCCTTCAAACTCAAGGTTTCCAATGTGCTCTCTGACAAATTTCCATCCCACGAATTCGACATCCCATATGCCTCGGTAGAGATTGACTCGAAGGTGCACGAGTGGACAAACTACTTCAAATCCGGTCTACGGGGAGCATTAGAGTTGTTGAGGAAGAAGCATGGCGAAGGATTCAAGCCAAAGAGCATGGAGGTCTTAATGGATGGTACCGTGCCAGCAGGAGGAGGACTTTCCAGTTCTGCAGCTTTCGTCAGCGCATCCGCTTTGGCAGTCATGTACGCCAATGGCGAGACAAATGTCGACAAGACTGAATTGACCGAATTGGCTATTGTCAGCGAGAGGGCAGTCGGTGTAAACTCAGGAGGAATGGATCAATCCGCCTCTGTTTTATCCGTTCGTGGTGCAGCGCTCTTCGTCTCTTTCGTCCCATCGCTCACAGCTCGCGCCATCAAATTCCCAACCACTAACCCAGCTCTCTCCTTCGTCATTGCCCAATCTTTCGTCGCCGCAGATAAGCACGTCACAGGTCCAGTATGCTACAACCTTCGCGTCGTCGAATGTTCGCTCGCAGCAGCCTATCTTCACGCTGTTCTTAACAAAACATCCACCCCCCTCCCCTCCGACTCCGGACCTCTAGGTGTCTCCCTCCAAGGATTCCACAGCACATACTTTTCTTCCACCACCAAGAAATTTGAGCAACAACTCGAAGAACTAGTCTCACTTACCACCTCTACCCTCATCAAAGAAGAAGGTTACACCCGCGAGGAAATCGCCCAAGTAATTGGCACCACCGTCGACGAACTAAACGAAAGATACACATCTACCTTCCCGGTCCGCGCCTCACACTTCAAACTCCGCCAACGCGCTCTCCACGTGTTCTCCGAGGCCCTCCGCGTGTTGCAATTCCTCTCCATCCTCGAAGCTGGCGTCTCCACCACCTCCACATCCACCACCACCGAAGACTTCAACAAAAAACTCGGCAATCTCATGAACGCTACTCAAGACTCCTGCCGCGACCTTTACGAATGCTCATGTCCAGAACTGGATGAATTATGCACCATTGCACGTGAGGCAGGTAGTTTGGGAAGTAGATTGACTGGTGCCGGGTGGGGTGGATGTAGCGTTCATCTCGTGCCGACAGATAAGGTCGAGGCGGTGACGAAGGCGTGGGATGAGAAGTATTATAATAAGATTGAGGGATTGACGAAGGAGAAGAGAGATGGTGCGGTGGTGGTTAGTAAACCCGGGGGGGGAAGTGCTGTTTTTGTTTGTTAGGCAGATGCATTGGCATGCAAGGTACCTTAAATAGAAAGAGGAGTTCGAAAGTTGAATGAAATACAGTAAAAACAACGAAGCTTCACCATGAGAAGAACACCTGACTTTCTCTTGTTCAATTCTTATGTAATGTATTCATCACTACCAAGAATCCTCTTCTATGCTCAATATCCATCTCCTCATAGTTTAAAATCCCCATTCACCTTTTCCTTCCCTCTGACCACTTCCTTTCCGCCTTCGCCTCCACTCTCTCCATTCTCAGCAGCCAGCAATCCAGCAACTTTCTCCGCGAGACTAATCTTCAAACTCCTATTCTTCTCCGTACACAATTCATAAATGGTAGAGAGATTGAATGTCAACGCATGGAATGAGTGCGTGGCTGAAATTAGCGTTTCGAGAGTTTGGCGTGCCTACGTGAGTGTGGGTGTCAGAGTCCTGTCTACGTACAGTACCTCCATGGCTGAAAATTGTGGAGAAAGAGAGGGTCGGGGGGGAGGGGAAAGAAGTGAGGGGAAAAAAAGAAGAGAACGTACCTCCTCCATCTTCCCAGCATACAACAAAGCCACGGCAAGATTCTGCTTGTACATCGCATCTTGCTGTCCACTACCATTCTCAAGGGCAACCAATTCTTGCCATACGGTGATTGCATCGTTGTAGTTTCCATCTGCCATTAGAGCGAGTGCGAGGATGATTTTTTCCCCATGGGCTCTGGGTTTACTCTTGCTTGCATCGGTGTCACTGCTTTCATTCTCACTAGTATCTCCACCTCCATTGTCAGACGATACCTCGTCAGAAGAAGTAGGAGAAGTAGATGGAGAAGAAACACAACTCCTAGCAGCATCCACCTGACCCAAACACAGATACAATAAAGCCTTCTGCATACCAAGAACCTCATTCCTCTTCATCCCCTTTCCAGAAGCAGGAGCGAGTGTAGATAAAAACCTCGCTGCTCCATCGAAATCTTCCATTTCGATTAGTGCGCTCGCGACGCGAATGCCGAGGTCATCGAGGCGTTCTTCCCATAGTTGTTTGGTCTCTTCGATTTCGGTGTCTGAGAGGGGTGTTTTGGGGGGGAGTGAGGGACTTGGGATTGATGAGGTGGTAGAGGTTGTTGTTGTGGTGATGGGTGTTTGTGGTGGATCTTGATTTTCTTTTTGCTTTTGCAAAGAATGCAAAATCGATCGCGCTTCTTTGGCGAGATCATAATATCCCATTATCCCTCTTCGTACATCATTAAACCCCAACCCTTGCAATCTCACAGCCAATACACGCAATTCCCATGGAACCAAGTGCTCTCCTGTGACAGCATCGCGGTAGAAAGTTGAGTTTAAATCCTCGAGCGCTTTTACCTCTTGTGCTGCGAGAGCGGTTTGGTGGAGGAGGGTGAGACAGGAGAGACGCGTGTAGAGGAGGGAGAAGATGAGGGTGTGATTGTAGGGGGATGTTGAGGTTGTTAGGAGCGTTGTGCAGAGGGTGGCAGCTGCGCGGTAGTTTCCGCTGGAGAGGAGGGAGGTGAGTGTTGGTGGGGGGGAGGTGGTTAGGGAGGGGGTGAGAGCGCGGAAGGGAGGGGGTATGTCGAGGTTTGTGAGGGGGTGGTAGAGAGTGGGTGTTAGGAGGTAGGAGAGATCTTTCTGGGTGAGGGTTGAGGAGGTGGCGATGCTGCTGGATAGAGGCGATGTAGAGGTGTTTGCTGTGCGGAAAGAGGGGTTGGTCGAGAGGGTTATGTTGGAGAGGTTGGAGCCCGGAGAGGGGGAGGGGAGGCGGGGTGAGCGTGTTGTGGTGGGTGTGCCGTATTGGGAGTTTGTGGGGGAGAGGAGGGATGTTTGTGTTGGGATTGCTGGTGTGGATGGGGTAGGTGGTTGAGAGAGAGGATCGGTAGTTATAGAAAGGGGTGAACTAGAGAGGTGAGAATGGTGATATTGGGTTGGTGGGAAAGCGAGAAGAGATCTTACTCTCCAATGTCCAGGGGACCCCGAGTAGGTCGTCTTGCTACAGCTGCTCAAAAATAGTTAGTGAACTTCATGGGGGCTTGTGTTCTGATGATGGCACGATGTATAGACAAGACGAGCAATTTGAGATATTTCTGTGGGATGTAGTACAGGAAGTTTGGTCCGGACTCTTCAGCTTGATCTTGATTTGTTGCAAGTCGCATGAACGCCACCAAGCGCACAGCATCAACAGATAGCAAATGGATGCAGTCTCAATCATGTGGTTGTATACTTAATCGGTAACATGAAAAACATGAATACGTGCCACGATAGACCAACGACGCCTCACCGTTTGTCTTGTGTACCCGCAAAGAGTGCTACAAATCGAACGCAGAAAGAACAATGGCGAATTGATTTTGAAAACAAGCTCTTTTCAATTTTGTCATCACAATATCAAGACTTGGCCTCAACGCTTGATGGAGACTCCTCCAATCAAGATGAGTTTAGCAGACAAGAAATCCTGCGGTAAACAGCTCACGAAAAATGCAATGCTATCACTCACCTCTTCCTGATGATCCTTGGCGAGCATGCCTCGATGCTACAGCTTCTCCCGGGACGTTCATAGTTCTTGTATAGCCACGATGCCGTGGCGTGTTGATGCAGATGGAAGGATAAGCAGCTGGTGTTGTTGTTCCGGAATCACTTGACGTCGCCAATTGTGCAAGCCGCGTAACTCCACACTCGGACTAGCGCAGGTTCGGGAGGATTTGCCAAGGCATGCATAACTCATGAACCAAGTCTGCCTCGTTCTCTGCCTACTTCTCGCTTCCAAGCAACTTCTTCTCTTTGTCTCTCACCGTTGTTCGTATGCCATCGCGCACAGCTACAATCGCATGGGAATGTGCAATTCACACGCATCCTCAGACCATTGAATCCCACTCCAATCGAGTGAAGGGTGCACACAGCCAGCAATGTTGCATGCCACATTCCTGCAAGCACCTGGGCTTCGCATCTTGGTTGCTGCTTGCATCAAGATGAAATCCACGTAAACGTCTGGTCTTGAGAAGAAAGTGAGTAGGCAGGCTGGTGTGCTATCTATCCCCTCCACCAATTCTTCAGTATATAGCAGGAAGGCGGTCAAAGTGGTGCAATTCCAGATGTACTGTGCCGTACACTTTTCCGGTTTCAATACAGACCGGATAAAGCTGTGACAAGTTGGCTGCGCGCCATCATCATGGCCCAAATGGCAAAACCATGCACTTTCCATAGCACCGAGTCTGCATACCGCAGACTCATTATAGAGATTCACAGAAGTTCGGTCTACTCAGATTGGATTGGCTCTTCGTCAATCCCAAAGAGGTGCAATCACGGCGTATTCTATCCAATTCGGTTTCTCAAGCATTCTCATTCGGTGTGTCACGGTGCGGGTCGAATCTGCACTGCCTGCATCATGGGAAAACTCCGCATCACCCAGCAGCTCTTCGACTACAAGTATCCAAGCTGTGCACTCTAGTGCTATCAGCCTGACATTTTGATCTACCATCACCAGTACATACCTCAATTTGCATTTTACCGAGAGAGTCAGAGCCACGAAGATCTTCAAACCAATCGGCCCCTCCAAACACCCAAGACCTTCACTCACATTTTTTTCCAAAATACATCCGTGCTACTACATACTCCACCATCACAATGTCAAACAACAGCAGTGGGTACCACCCGCCACAGCCCAACTCCGTTCATGATCAGCAAAACCCTCAAGCTCAGAATCAGACAAACCACCAACCAGTCTATCAGCCAAATCAGCAATTCTCCACTCAACCTGGTCACCAAGTGGCTCAACCACCACCACAGCAAGGAGGCTACCAACCAATTCAGCAACCTAAGTACCCACCACTTGCGATAGGACCTTCTCCAAAGAAGGAGAAAGCTGTTGGAAACCGTCGTAGCAACGGGGCAAATGCATCAAACCGAACTAAGGATGGAGCAGATTGCTGTTGTTGTTCCGTGGATTGCTGTGCGTCAATGTGAAGAAGTTGTTTACAAGGATAGGGAATGTTACGATACGGTGTCTGATACCTCAGACTTTTTGACCGCAAAGATTATTGTTTTGGAAAGGAGGAAGACTCATCTATGGTGCGGTTCGGGCTCCAGGTTCAGTAGCAACCACGAGTCCTGCAAACTCCGCAAGATTTCTTCGCTTCCATGTTTTTGTCCTTTAATCTTTGAGCCTTTCCCACGTTTTTCTTTTGGGTGTGAAGTATCAGTCCAGCAACAGGAATGCTGTGGCTCAAAGGATAGTTGGTAGACCGCAACTCAGAAAGTCGGCTCGCAGTCACTTGCACGGGGACACACTTGGAGGAGTATGATTTTAAGCACGCTTAGCGCAGATTTGAAACTATGTACAGTCCATATACTTCGTTTTGAAATTAAAATGCCCGATCCCCATCGCTTTTGCGTACCCCAGTCTCGTTGCTTCATTTCCCTCTATCATTGCCCAAAATCTAGTTACCCTTTCCACCTCCGATCAATGCTGCCAATGGATTAGCAGCGGCGGCTCCTCCCTTAGCGGCGGCTCCTCCTTTAGCGGCGGCTCCTCCCTTAGCATTGGCAGCTGGTGGGGTGTTGGCTCTGTTTGGAACAGGTGGAAGTCCACCCTGTTTAACAGGCGCAGCATCACCAGCAGTAGCGCCAGCAACAACTCTTGGGGTGGTACCAGCAGCATTGTTCTGGACAGTTCCTCCGTTCACACCACCCTTGGGGCTAACATTATTGTTTGCCTTTGCGGCCTTGGCTGCGTATTGGGTGACGGCGGCATCATTGGGTGGGTTGATGACCATGACCATTCCTTGCTGGCAATGCTGGGCTTGAGAGCAGTAGACGTAGATGGGTTGGGTGTCGGTGATTGGGACCATGAAAACGGGTGTGTTGGCCGTAGCCTGTTGACGACGGTTGTTGCGGTTGCGGCCTCCTTGTGCTCCACCTCCTCGTCCTCCACCTCCCGCGCTGGCAGCTGCAACGGGCTGGAAATCGGAGTAGATTGCATTTCGCTCTGGTTGGCAAGGTGTGTTGGCGTTTGAGGTGGCAACACTGTGGTTCTGTAAAGGAAGTTAGCATGACGATCTTGTGTATGTGTATGAAAGAAATTGGGGATTGCTCACCTGAGACATAAAGTTGAAAGCGACAACATCTCCCGGCGCAGCCGTGATTTGGTTGGGTGTGAACTGGAACTGGTTGTTCTGAGCAACCATAACAGTCTGAGTGGCGGCTGAAGCACCCAAACTCTGAACGAGAGCGGTGAAGATGATGGTGTTCAACAACATGATTTCGGTTTTTGCGATTGTGTGATTGACGATTACGTTAAAGATTGAGAGTAATATATTAGATATTGAATTTAAAAGGTTGGGTAATTTGAAGATGATTTGGAAATAGAGTAATTTGAGAATGGAGCAATTGATGGAGCAAAAGAGAAGATTATTAGTGTATTGGCTTTGAAGGTTGTCCGGCAACTGATGCTGAAAGCAAGAGGGACACCAGATCGGCGGGGAGAGGCTTATATAGAATCTCTTAGGAGGAATTCTAGATCACTTCACTGAACCGAGGCGTGCTGTATCAACCGTGCCTTGCATGATGACGGACGGCTATGCGGCGTACCCGCAACACAACCCAACTCGTCAAAAAGTCAAAGAGCATAAAGATGGGGAAGATCAACAAAAACCAAACAAGCAAGAAAAAAAAGCCACGAGTCGAGATCGTGCATGGCGTGGATGTGAATGAATGAGCCTCATCCCACCACCCCTCGAGACACAGATGAAGAGTCTCAACTCCTGTAAACTGTGGCGGGACAGAGAAGAACCCCACTGTTCCCTCCCATCCCTTCATACATTCGAATTTTGAAAAGTCACAGAAGGAGAAACCAGACTAAACTCGATCGATCGTTTGGACGAGAAAGTTATGGCCAGGTAGGATTAATTCTCCATAATCTCTTCTCTTGTCAGTGATCTCAGATTCTCGCAAGATCTTCCCTCCCAGAGAGAACTGCACTTACAAATCTCCATAATCCCAGCGATCAGTGGATACAATTGGTCAGGGGATAAACAAATCTCAGAATCTGCAACGTGCGCCCTAGTAATCGTTCACCTACCAGGTGGATACTGGGTGGTTGTAGCATTAACCACCCAACTCAAGCTTTTTCGCCTTGCGAGCGGGCCACGTCTTGTCCAGTCCACTTACCTGGCGATGTGATGTTGCGAGGATACTGGTAGAAATCCGTAAGATCGGTAGAAACAGAAGCAGATCGTAAGTCTCCAGCCGTTTCATGCCCAGTCTCATGCCAATGTTTAGAAACCAAACAAAGCTCGCCAGCTCCTCCACGTAAGCGATTGAACCATCCACCCAAGAATCCACTGGACCCGATCCCTCGAATCATTGTAGCGAGATGCAGTTCTCCAAGGCATGATTAAGCTTGTTTTGTTGCAGATCATGTACGATCGACCAAACACAAGCCTCGCACCAGCCTACCTGCCGGGTGCAAGCACGCCGGGAAGGCAAACAAGCGAGACCTGTTGGAGCATCTCCATAATCATGCCGAGGCCAAGCTACTGTTTTAAAGTTAAGGCTGTTGGGGTTGTGCGGAAGCGTGGAAGACATTGAAGAAACGTCTACGTGTCTGTGCACCTCTGTTTTTTGTGTCTTTCTGCTCGAATTTCGACTTCTGATTCGTGGAGTGCGGTGGCGTCGCAGTAAACTCATGAAGCTTGGCGGAAACAAACGTTGTGCCATGACCATCCGATCCCCAGGGATTTGGGTCGGCCGACTCGCTGAGATGGAGAATTGCAAATCGACATCGTTTTGTTTGCGTTTTCTTTGATGCGCGGAGGAATTTCCTATTGGGTGATTGTGAGATTGTGGAGGGGAGTGGTACGAAATACGAGAATGTGCTGCTGGATTGCGTGTTGTGTCCGATTTTTTACGAGTTTGAGATTATTCCGGTTCCTTGTCGTGGCGAGATTTGAAAGGAGCTTTGGTTGCGTGATGGTGCCGCGAAACGTGGGCTGATCATGAGTCGAGACGTGACAGAAATGGGAGTTGTGTGGTGTGTTTGGAAATTTGGAAGACTTTGGAGGTTTTGGAGGTGGATCGAGGTCTCGAAGCATCAGATTGTTGGGTGAGATGCATCGTTTGTCCGGACACTGCTGTGTTATAACCGGCTGATGATTGAGATGTTTGTGAGTGAGGGATATTTTGGAATAATGATGTACTTTCGGAATGAGGAGTTCATCGTTAATTGAAGAGTACAGCCACAATTGGAGTCGAGATATTTTTGGCCAGATGGAGGGACAAAAATACAACATCTCAAGTTGGCCGTCACACATCCATCTTTCGAAAATCAACTCTCGGCTTTTGAACACCCTGAATCTAGGCAACATACTCCAATTCAATCTCGTATAGGTTTCTACATGTCTGCCGTGCCTGATATCCGCGACAGTTAAGTACTCTTCTTCAAGGCATGAAACTCGACCTCATGAGTCTCATGATTCCACGCCGAGGTTTTGAGCCAGGTGCCAACCAAATCTACAAAAGATATCAGTCTGCTGCGTATACATACTAACGAGTTCATCCTTGAGTTTTGATTTCAGCGCTTCGTCGAGCTTTCGCAGAACAGAAATGCTCATCTTCCTTTTGGGTAGTTGATTTCCATGGCTGTGCCCTCGAAGATTTTGGCGAGATTGATGACTAGGCTGAGATACTCGAGGATTCTCTGATTTGCCCTCTGCGTTTTTTTGAGACCTACATCCTCCAATTAGACTTTGACTACTCTCTTGAAGACCGTCCAGTTTTTTCCGTTTTGGGTTTTGGTCGGCAGGTGGTTTCTCAGAAACCTGGACGGATTAAAAAGGTTTCTGGAAGTAAGGACGGAGAAAAATAATGCTCTAAAGCTCATTTCATCTCTACGTATCAAGTGCAGCTGGAGGATATAAATTCTATCAAGTTCTTCTGCTTGTACCAGCGCTGGAGTAGCAATGGTGAGAAATGCCAAGGCTTCCCCAGTCTTTCGGTTGTTCGGTACTTTCTCCTCCCTTTCAGGCTAATAGCACACAACTGCTGTCAATACAGTCCTCTATTATGATTGGTGCGGCAATGTAAACTGTCTAGTTAAACTATAAAATTCTCACGAGTCTCTCCACACCTTGAAGTATATTAGATACGATATATCACAACTATCCGCAACTCGCAGGCAATTTCCCCGAACACGAGAGGTACCGCAGGCCTAGCCCAGTGTGCTAGAGTGTACGGAGAAGGTGGATTTGGGGTACCCCATATTTCGCGAGAAGCGCCAGCAGATACATCGCAAATCAAGTAAAGTGCGTTCTTCAACGAAGAGGCTTGGTATCGTTCGGGTGAATTGACCGATCGTGGGTACTGGTCTGCCGTCGGTTCATTATGAACTACTTTCGCTATCCGAGATTTGCAGATGGTCAACTTTGGTACTCTCCACATCGACTGCATGGTTTTTTGAGCCTCGGCCTCATTATTCCATGAAAATTCACCGTCGCCAACTCTACGGGTCGCGGGGTACGAAAATTTCTCCATGAATGTCGTTCGTCGTTCCTGGTTCTTGAGGTCAACCGGGGTTTAAATTAATTATTAATTTACAGATGAGATCTGCGTAGATCAAAGATGGGGATTATAAATATGAGAGAGCACTGCTACTAATTTTTTCATCTGATCTCTTCATCGTCATTGAGATTGATCATCACTCACAATGTTTTGCAAGAATCTTCTCCTGTTGGCGCTGCCATTGCTCGCCTCGGCAATTCCAGCATCGGTCTCATCAAACATGTAAGATACTTATTCGCAATTACAAAAAGTCTTACTCTAATACTTCAGAAGTGAAGAAAGATCTGCCAAGCCATTCTTCTACAAAGGCCATGACTTGAGTTCTCTCAAAATGCTCGAAGATAGCGGTAACACCTTCAAAGACACCGCCAAGAAAAACCAAACTCGCACTGCTGATGCGATTCTCGGAGACGGAGGAATGAACACCGTTCGCCTCCGAATTTGGGTCAATCCTGAAGGTGGAACAAATGGTCTAGATTACAATTTGATCATGGCGAAACGTTTCCAGAAGGCTGGATATCGGATTTATCTTGACTTCCATTTCTCGTACGTATTGACCCTCAGTTGAAACCCAACAACCCAGATAATTTCTCTAATTTTCATTCAATTCGTCGTCAAATTTATATCATATCAAGCGAGTAACATAATTCAATCCAGTGACTCCTGGGCTGATCCAAACAAACAACCACCCCCAGCAGCATGGCCCAAGTCCCTCAAACCCCTCACCAAAACCATCCGGACCTACGTCAAAGACACCCTTATCGCCTTCGAAAAGGCCAACATCAACCTCGACATCGTCTCGCTCGGTAACGAGATCCGTCACGGGATGCTCTGGCCCATCGGCTACACTGACGTCGACATCCAACCCTTCAGCGCATTAGTCTCCAACTTTTCCAGCATGGCCACCCTTTACAAAGCCGCTCGAGCCGGTGTTGACGATGCCATCCACCACGGCGTCCCAAGGCCCGCTGTCATGATTCACGTTGACAACGGATGGAACCTCACTCTTCAACAACGTTGGTTTGGTGCCCTCGTTGCAAATGGTGTGTCGTTGTCAGCGTGGGATGTGTTCGGATTTAGTTTCTACCCATTCTATGGCACTTCAGCCACTTTTGCTAACCTCAAAGAAACTCTCAATTATATCGCGATTAAGTATCGCAAGCCCGTCCAAGTTGTCGAGACGGATTACCCAGCTATCTGTGAAGGCAGGTGGAATCCAGTGCCGCAGTCCTCCCAGCCGGATATCCCGTATAGCGTTGATGGACAGGTGGAGTGGAACAGGAAGGTTATTCAGGTTGTGAAGGAAGTACCTTTTGGATTGGGACAGGGTGTGCATTATTGGGAGCCGGCATGGTTGAATAATACCAGCTTGGGAAGTAATTGTGAGGATGCGATTTTGTTTAAGGCGGACTACACCAATTGGCCGAATACTGTTGGGTATTCGAGGAAGTCGGTCAACTTGTTTAAGTGATGTGAATGGTTAGTTAATGATATAAGGAAACATTCCTTCCCAAAATATATTGTGTTTGATGGAAATTAGAGCACAAATCAGTCTGTGAAGTGTCCGACGGGTATTTGCCTTCAATGAAGTGAGATATGAAATCGATCGACACCTCAAAATCCCCCTCTATTTGGCTAACCTCAAACTTCTAAGTCTATTTACTGGTTTTCAATCAATATCCACAGTAGTTTTTCCACATCCTTGACCTCTTGATCGTCTTTATCGCGCAACTTGTCCTTCTTGGTTTGGTCCTTGCTACCTTCTTCCCCACTTTGATTCTTCTTATCTGCTTGGGGTTGCTTTCTTTCCTTAGTACTAATCTTCTCCGGTTTTTTCTCTCCTCTATCTTTCTCTTTTTCTTTTCCCTCCCTAGGTTCAATTTTCTCTTTCTTTTTATCATCTTGAGCAGCTTCACCGTCACTCTCGCTCTTTGATCCCTTTTTCTTCTCATTCTTGGCTTTCTTCTTCTCGGCCTA
>JBAMDN010000608.1:0-41382 GCA_037074945.1 Tetracladium marchalianum | reverse complement strand
CAGGAGAAAGTGGATTTATCGTGTGTTGCGTGGCGGGCCCCCGAAATGTTTGCGACAAGGACTTGGGGACTTGAGCAGTCGAAAAGAAAAGTTGGGGGAAATTCTGATGTTCCCTGCACGTTGGGACCTTTGGGAGTGAGGGTTTGATTGCTTGCGACGACCTGCTATTGGGTGCAGGAGGTGGCTTCGGAATGCAGGCGGCGTCGCAGTCTCACTCACAGAGCTGGGGAGTGCAGCGTGCAGCTCGTTTTTCTCCAGTGATGCAGCGACGCAGAGATGCAGAGGAGCCGTGCAGGATGAGCAGGGGGGAGGGGGGGCAAGTTGGAGGCGGTAAGGGAGTACCAGCAATGGTCGATGTTGTGATGGTGGTGGTGGTAGTACTGCTACTTGCAGAGTAATAATAACCCAGGGAGCAGTGGTGTCGACTCAGTGGAATGAGTCGAGCGTGAGGGAACAGCGGATGTTGGAACACCGACCGCTATTTTGAGTGTGTTAAAGAGGACGAGGCCGGATGGTGGTAGGTGTGGTGGTAGGTGTCAGGTGTAGGTTGGTGATACAGGCGGATAAGTACGCAGAGAGAGGTCGGGCTGAATTCCAGAGGGACTTTCCTTGCGTTGTAAATACAGTAAATACAGTAAATACAGTAAATACAGTAAAGTCGAGGAGATGTGTGTGTCTCACAGGAATGGAGGAATGTTGTGAGGCGGTCGGCGATATCGAATGTTGAAATAAAATGATCGATGCCTGCGCCTGCACACGACTACTGCTTGGTATAGTGCGTACGAGAACCTGGAATGAAAAGCGCCAATTGGTAGAGTCGATCTGTCGAATTTAGCGACGGCGATATTGCGAACGATAGGATCGATAAACCAATCGTTGGTCGCCGGAGTGCCCTGGTTGCTGTCGTTGTTGATGTTGATGTTGTCGTTGTCGTTGTCGTTGTCGTTGTTATGGCGGTGGTCGTGAGGGAGAGGCTGTAACCTGGCCGCAGGAGGTGAAATCCACCGCTCTCCCAGGGACCAAATTCTCCAGGACGATGACAAGTGGGTTTCTGGCTGAGGGGATCCACTGTTTATTCTTGCAGGAACTAAATGGGCCTGCAGGGCCTTTTTGCGCTGGAAGCGAGAGCTAAGGGAAGTCTTTTTTCACTCTAGCCGGGGGGCAAGTCCCAAATTCCTCTGTCATGAACATTTGCGCCTCCCGTCATTGGAAGGAGGCCTCAAGAGCTCCATCTTTCGCGAGTTGAACAGGAAGGTAGATGGTGCTTGTCTTTGCCAGCGTCGTTGGAGAGGATGGAGACGGACTTGGTTTGGAATTGTCATGAAAATATACAAATCCACTCTTTTCTTCCATGTGGAATAATGTGGAATAATGCCGGAAGAAGGCTACTCCAGTAAGTACCGAGTATACTGCACTGCCGTGCAACACGGATTTCAATATCAACAACAAACCACAGAATACCAGAATACCAGAATACCAGAATACTGTGCCTATCGCTCCTTGCACATGTCACTAGACCTCTTCCTACTCACGACACACACACGGCTCCTCCCCTCGTCTGAATGCCATGGCGACGATCTCATTTGTTGTAGATGAAACCATGCAAGCCGATTGGTGAGATCTGCATCGAGCAGTATGAGATGTGATGACTATCTGCCTGCCTCCTGTGACGTTGAGAGCTCGAGCTCGAGCTCGAGGGGCTCGCTTGAAGTGGTGCGGACCTATTGTTTGTACGGCACAGAAGAAGAGGCTTCGAAAGTACAGCGTAAAAGCAGAGTACATCTGATATTCAAGCCACTTCTTCAAGACAGAATCGGGAGAAGTCACCAGCTTCAAATACAACGAACTCCAGCTGGCGGCCTCTCCCTCGAGATCCAAAAAAAATCAAACCACCAGCAGCCCATTCGGGAAGCGACAGCAGATGGCTCGCATGGCAGCCAATTACTCAGACCCAAACGAGAAGAGAAATGCATCCCTGGGAGTCTCAAAAGAAGGGGAAGGGGTATGGTCGTCTCACGCTCTCACTTGCTTGCATTGCACATCGAGAAAAGATGGGATTTCCGTGGAAGCAAATTTCCCTCCGGCAGTCATGAGAATTGGCTCTTGCGCTTCACTTGACTTTTCTTTGTCATTCACGAGGAGACCCAAACGATTGAATTGCACACAAGTAAACAAAAAAGGCCGGCCGAGCAACAGGAACATTTTCTGTCGAGCAGCGAGCTTCCCAAGTTCCCAAGTCCCCAAGTCCCCCTCCCAAGCAGAATTAGGTTTGATGTTATTACATGCCGGATGCGAGAGCCACTCTGCCCCGCTGGACTAGCCCGCAAGCTCGCAAGCTTCCCTTTTCACAGGTGCCACTCACACTTTCACTCTCCGACGCAGAAAAAAACGTCCCGTAAGCGTGCCCAAATATCGTAGCACCCCTCCTGGCACCCCCGGTACGCGAACAGACCACAGCGAGATCCAAGGTGCTCCCTTGAAAGCGCGAAAAAGAAACGCAAAAAAGGAAAATAGCTGCCGCGGCAAAAGAACAGACCTGATTTCAACTTTGCACTTTCACAACTCGATCTGATTCATTTTCCCCCGCCAACCAAAACATCAACACGCGCGCGCACAAGCGAACTCTCTTCTGTGCCTCCTCGCTGGTGACATGGAAAAGACAGCGACTTGTGGATTTTGGCAAGCGCAGGTGTTACGGCTCGCGAGTAATGCGTTCGCCATTTCGAGCTCTTTGACTTTTTTTCCTCTGAGAGTTTCGCAACCTTAAAAACCGAAGAAGATCGCTCGCAGGTGTGCCCCCTGCCTCGACTTGACTCTGAGTAGTTGTGGTGCTGACTCGGTGTCGAAGAAAGAAGGGGTTCTGTCTCTGTCTGTCTGCTTGTCTGGACTCTGCTATGATTTGTGATGTGACCTCCGGCCCGTTTCTTTCGCGGCGGCGACGACGTGCTTGATTGATTGAGTCTCAAGGCGCTCGAAGGCGGAACGATCAACTTTGATCTTATGGCTATGACGACTGTTACTTCGCAGGCATATTACCGGGTGCGAGGCCGATCACTCCTCTCCTCCACAGTATGTTCTCTCCCTGTCTCTCTCGAGCCTCCTGTGCGAAACGAAGAACGACGACCTCTTTCTCCATGCAGCAGTATCAAGCGGAGGTGGATTCCTCAAATTGTACAATGTGTACGCACATCTGTCCGTACTGTATTGTATGTATGTACATCTTCTTCCTGCGCATATCGCAGGATGCGTTGTGCATTAGCACAACACACAACATCACCTCCATCTAGCTGTACAGTTATTCCATGCGGCCTCCCAAAATTTGGCCGATCAAGATGCCATTCTCCCTCACCCAATCGAACAATCCCCATTCCTCGCTTGCACTCACTTGCAATCTTCGAGGGAGTGCTTCCAGCCTTTCCATCGCTCACCGCCTCCATGCGAAGGGGCAGTATCCCCGCATTATTGATGATGGGTGACTGGTGACTGGACTGGACTGGATCTCACTCACGATACTGCACTGTATCTTTGTTGTCAATCTTGGAAAGTCCTGCATAATCTCGATCTCTTCTTCTTCCGTGTATGTTATCTTTGGCCGAGGCTTTTGATTGCGACTTGGAGCGGTCAAGAATCAGATCATTTCTCGTTGCATCTTCCTCGTACTATCTGTCTCTCATTCACTCATTCCTATCATCGTCAATACTCCCTCCATTTTCCTTGACTGCAGCAGAACAGGAATCCCCTCAGAGACAGCTGAACCAACTTGCGACCGAGAACTTTTTTCTGGACTTTTTTTCTTCTAATTCCTCCATCCCTCGGAAGAACCGGTTAAGTTCAACCCTGCCCTGACCAGTGACCAAGTTCAGCGCTCATCCTCCGAATGTCTTCTCTTCCTACCCCAGCCAAGAGCATGCACACCTTACCAAACATGCACAACACCCGATGTAGCCTTTACCCGTCCGCCACATGGAAAACGGGTATTTTCATCTAGGAAAGCTTTCAAAAAACTTTTTTCTTTTTAAAAGAACTGTACATGCTTCATCTTTGGTAAGTGATGGCACGTGGGCATCAGGAGATGGCAAAACATTTTCTTTTTGGTTTCTGTGCTGTAGCGTAGTATTCTAGGTAGGGATTGGATTTGTTTGGCACTGAAGAATATACAGCTTTTGATCACACCCTCCTCTTTTGTCTTTCGCACTCTCTTCTCAAATGTTATGAGTGACGAGGAAGCATTGAAAATATATAAAAGTCATCATCCTCAACGTTTTCGTATTCATTTTTCTCACTGTTTTATTCAAAAAAAAACCAAAAAAACACACACCCATCATTCTTACCTATCAAAACGACGAAGTCAAATCTACAATTCACTCGCATCCATCCATACCATATTTCATATGACCAGGCAACCCATCCATCTCAAATTCTTCCGTCGCCCTCCTCACGTTCCATACCATCATGAAGTTGATTTATATCCACCCAGAAATCCCATTGTTACATTTCAGCAGCAGCAGCAGCAGCAATATGCGGATGAATCCCTTCCATGCCCTCCCTCTTCCCCTTTCCATCTTCGGGCATTTTCTCTCCATCTCTATTTATCCCCAAGCGAATCATTAGTTCGGTACTGCACCGCGGTAACTTTACGCTCTGCCTCTGCCTCTGCCTCTGCCTCTGCCTTCGCTTGTGTTGGATTACCAGAGTATCTGTATATTAAAAACGCCATCGTTTCAATTTTTTTTCTCTTTCAACATCCTACCATCCTACCACCCACTCCATTTTCTAAAGATATCGGGGGAAAACATCAGATGATTATTCTCTCATCGCCACCACCACACAAGCTCGTAAGTAGATGTATATGGTGGAGTATGTTAAGTAGATGGTTTGTGTCTGGGGTACAGGAAAGTGTTCCTCCAGATAATGCAAGTGTAAGACTAATATCCAGTCATCAAACATCAGAAACCCAGGTAGAAGGAAGCTTGGTGTAAGTACGTGGGTGAGCTTCTAAGCCTGAATACACAGGCAGCTGCATGCATGGGTACTGAGCCACGCGATTACGGTACCAAAGAGATAAAGAGATAATCGCTGTTTTAACTTTCTTTCTTTCCTTCCTTCTTGATTGGGATGGATTGGATTTGATTGCTGCGCCGGGTATCTAGTGCATAGTATGAGTGTGTGTGTGAGGCGTGAGTATACGGCTTTTTTTTGAATCTTGAGTTGCAGTATTTCCATGTGAGTTTATTGGTGATGGATGTAAAGGCTCAAGTTGTTCCCATCTTCCATGAATCTCCATGGTGACGGGATCGCATCCTTCCACCCAAACTTCTTACGATGCCCAAAGTGAGAATCCTTTCTTCGCCTTTACACCCTTCACATCCACCACGACCTCTTTCAAATTCTCCACGACCTTCTCAACCTCACCCTTCTCCCTCGGTTTCTTCAACTCAATCCACCAAGTCGTCCCCCCATGCCACCACTTCGGCCTCTCCAACTTCACCACCTCCAGTCCACTCTCCTCAATCACACTCGTGAAATCCCTATTCCACCAACACCCAAACTGCTTCGCATGGCCCTCCGCGCCCCTATCCAACGCCGTATTCAACCACTTCCACCTCCCCCTCCCATGCTCCAGCAACAAAATCCTCCCATCTTCCTCGGTGACATGTTCGCCCAGATTCTTCAACAATGCCACCGGATCGTCGACAGAACATAATCCCATCGTCTGTAAGATCGTATCGTATTTCTTCCCTCCCAAGTTCCCGCCTCGCTCATTTGCGCTTCTGGGAGGAGGGGGGATGACACCTGGTTGTGAAGCATCCCCGACGACCCAGCGCACGCCTAAGATGCCTGGGAAAAGCTCGCTGAACTTATCGTGCGCTATCTCTAACATTTGCGGACTCTTATCAACAGCCGTGAAACTCCTTACAAGTCCTTTCTTCTTCATAGCTCTCGGTACATCAGCCCCTCCTACCAGGTTTCCCCTCTTGAAATCAAATTCATAGTAATCCAGATTCCGGCCTGTGCCGATAGATACCTCCAGGACATCACCGTGTGCCTTTTCAGCTAGCTTACGTCGGAGAGTGTTGATGCCTGTAGCTTGCTCTGTGACAGAGACGTGCGAATCGAATGTAGATGCGATGGTGTTGTAGGTTTGTGAGACATCGGCTTGATGCGCTGGGAGTGTGGGAATGGAGTCGGGTACTGGGCGCGTGAGGAGGACGTAGAGATAACTTATGTAGCCTGAGAGACCGAGAAGTGTTATGCCGCCAAGGACTATGGGGATGGAACGGTATTTGAGGGGGTTTGAACGTGGTGGTGGGGTGGAGGATTTGGATTTGGATTTGGCGATGGCTTGGGGGTGGCGCGTTGGTGTTCTGTGTGAAATATAGAGTCAATTAAATTTCCAATGGTAAATTTATTGGAGTTTTGAGGAGTTGTAAGACATACTTGTATGGCAATGGCTGTGGTTGAGACTTCTTGGAAGACTGCATGATGGGTTTCAAGGGTTTTGCTGCGAATCTGGTGGTCGTGCTGAATTTCCCTCTGGCGCATTGCGAAGACTTCAATGGCATATGAAATACCTTGGGCCGTTTATTCGCATTGAGAACGCGCCAGCAGAAGGCCCCCATCTGGCTCATTATAGCGATTTTGTCGAGGGTCGTATGGGGAGCTAGCCAGAGCTATGGTACAGAGCCATGAAATGCTGGTCTGTGAAAATAGTCAGATCATAGTGCTAAATCCAGCCGTCAATCAAACATTGATTCGTCAGTCATCACGCATGTCGAATGTTATGCGTTTCCTCGTATCCAGCAGTATCTGAGGTTGGAGGACGTTGAAGAAGTCGGGAGGTTGGGGAAACGATTTTATGCAAGGCTACCACGAGGCTGAGTATATGCTAGACTTATAGTACGAGAAAGACATAAGTGTTTCCTTATCTAGGCTACTTATGAGCTCAAAATCGGCTCAATTGGTCTAAATTCAAGAAGATCTCTAAAGTAGATGGAACATGGTACACAAAACTAGAACCTTTCAATTGAGTATTTGAGTTGTAGTGGGTTGATTCCACCGGAAGTGCATAAATTACCACTGCGCAGCGCGGTACAAGAAAGAGATTCATATCTCTTATTGATTATGAGAGGTCTAAGAAAAGAAAACATAGATTTGTTCACAAAACATATTATCAAACTCGTCAAATAACAAAAAAGAAGCTATCATCATATGTCACCTTATATCGTTTTTCCCTAAGAAAAAAAGCTTTCCAAAATAATGGCCTGGTACAAACAAAGACTATTAAATGGGCCAAAGCAATCAAAAAATATTCTTGATATAACACCAAACAAACTTGGGCAGAACTTTAGCCAGTAGAGCCGTATTCCTAATCGCCGTCTCTGGTGTAAGTGGTGTGATATCTAGTGCCGACAACGTCCAAGAAGCATCCGATCCACAAACTGTAGGAATGGTTTGAGTGATATCTGGGAACCAATTGAAGATCCTCTCAGCGAGAGAACGAATGACGAATCCGAATGGAAGTCCTAGAACTTCGAGGCTATTGAAAAGTCAGAAAGAAAACGTCTCGCAATATGGATTGTAGGAAACATACGACGTGAGAATTTCAATGATTGTGGCTCGGTTGCGCATCGTGGCTCTCAAAATCAGGGTGAATTGGAACCATCTCTTGGTTTGAACATTTGGACCAGATGTGTGCTTGTCTCCGAGACTCTTACCATAATCTGTGCAAGCTTGCTCTGCCTTGGACCATGCAATGTCATGGGCCTGGTTCACAAGTCAAGGGCTTTCTTTCGCTAAATGTATTGCATTTGGGGAGAACTTATATTTCGACCATCTAGCCTCCCAGCCTTTACATCCCTCATAAAATTCGCCCAGAGTCCCGCATTTAGGGACGGCCAGAACAATTTGTGTTGCATCTCTCGCAGATATGACAGGCGGGTTGAAAGGGTCGTGAATGAACATGAGAGGGTTGCTTTGCAGCCTGGCCATGTTTCGACGGGAGGGTGTCCGACTGGGTCACTCGGTATTCGAGGATATGGATTCGAGAGAAGTAGTGCCGGGAAAAGTGCGACAAAGATGAGAAAGATGTTGTACTTCATGTTGATGATCAGTAGTAGTCAATTTGGAAGTGATATCCAAAGTAGTCGCAATCTCAACAAAGGAGCTGGAATAGATGATCGATCCTGGAATTTATAGCTCACCCTTCCCTATTATAACAATCGTTCGGGAGCGGCATGATTACTATTGCTCTTCAAAAATCTAATAATGCCTGATAGCAGCTTCGGAATCCCTCGCGCGAATAGTATCAAGACGACTGTGCAGGAAAGAAGACGAAGCCGCACATGTGAAGTAGGACTAAGTTACCACTGTGTACTTCAGCCGCACTTTCCATGCAGATCTACTGAAAAGTTTTTCTTTCCTCAGAACATTTGTTGGATAAAGTCTCGAGGCTGTGTCCAAAAGCATAAATATTGTAAGAACGGGACAATATCAACAGAGCGGATACTAGTAACAGAGCGTTCAGTAGACAAATTCAAAAGAGAATTTAGAAGAATGGTAGATGTGGACAAATTTAGAGATGCAGAAGTAGTAATCCTGAAGGATGAAACGAGTCCTTCACGAATGTACCCCTCGCCAGTGTAGCCAGCACAACTTCCAACCACATCTTGTGAGAAGGGTAAAATAATAAAGAATATGCCAAAAAGCTCAATAAGCAAGGCTGTAACAGGCGCGATGACCAGTGACTGTAACGAGATTCTGGTTAGAAAACTTTGAATGTACCGACTTGGGCGGATATACCGATACTGATCGTACACCACATTCTGTTCATGGTTTCTCTATTCAGAGCCGCTCTAGAGAGAATACAGAAACATTCTACGATCAACCAAAATTTTGCTTTGCGAGAGCCCTCAACATTTCCATGGTCCCCTCTTCTTTCAGCCTGTACTCTTGCATCCTTTCATCCCTCTCTGCTTGCCTAGCCCTCAAAAATTCATCTCGCCTCAGCTCTCTCTCGTTCTTCTTCCTTTCCATGGATTCTTTCTGCTTTTTGTAGCTGTCAATTCCATCTCCACCGCCCATTAGTTCTGCATCAGGAATTTCTGCTGCTCCAGGCGACTTCTCCCTGAATGATTTCATCTTTTCGTTCAATTCTTTCTTCTTCTCGAGCTGTCTTTCTCTCGTTCCTGCTTCCGCTCGAGGTACAAGCTCATCCAAAGCTTCTGTTTGCTGCTTCCGGTCAACTTTCCGGGCGTATCGTATATCATCGCGACGAGATATTCCATCTTCAGCATCCATTTCTAGATAATGTTTTAGCAAGGTAGGTATAGATTGAGAACCTCAACGCACCTCTCTTAAGTTCCAAATCATCCATATTAGGTATACTAGGCCCCGCTCGTTTACTTCTCGAACCGCCTTCTCTTCCAGGTAACATAGGCCCAATTGAGTCATCACTATCACCCCCTTCCTCCACCCTTGTGTCCGTATCTATCGTTGGACTCTTGATTGGGGGTGGTGAAGGCCGTCGCTCATGTATCGATTGCCATGGTTCATCTGCATTTGATTGCACGGCTTTTTGAAAGGTCGTTGGATCATACCATCCTTCTGAGAGTTCTCCACGATTCCTCAAACGAATTAGCCAGAATATGATTTATATGCCGATTAAATCGAAAGCTGGAAAACTCACCATTTCCCTACGAAGCTCTTCCACCGACCACGTACTTCGTGGTCACCTAGATCATCTATATCCTTCTGTTTCTGGATGTCTAGGTAGAGCGCAAACATGGGCTTGAACGCGTCGAAATCGCGTTTGGAAAGCTGCCGAGAATTGTATGGGAGCTCTTTGGGGGCCTGCGAGGCTTCTGGGGATCGTTTGTGTGTTCGATGATGGCGATGCGGGGATCGCGAACGTTGTCTAGATCGATGGGATTCATGTCTTCTAGGTGATTGGGAGCGTGAGTCTCTTACTCGATCGTGATAATTTCGAGATGTAGGGCGGTCGGCCATTATCGCAAGTTGGTTTGGTCGGAGAGATGAGAGCTTGAATTTCTCGTGTTCAAGAGTTCCGAGGCTCAAAGCTTGCATTTCGGCAATCACACCAAGCCCACCGTTCTTTATCCCCAGATCCCTTCTCTCCTCACGACTTGAGTACACTTCACATCAAAGGTCCAACCAAACCCAGTCCTCGTCTTGTATATGCCTGATTCTATTCAGTGATCTGTGAGAGATTAATCAAAAAACACTCTCAAGGGCTTCTTTTTCCAGCACAACTTGTAGACTGAGGCTTTCTTCCTCTCAACTCTTGGGACGTCCTAGAAGCACTTTACCTTCAAATTGCCTTCCTTAGGTACAATGCAGTAAGTTTCTGGACGGAAATTAATTTCAATCTATTTCTCTCCCTGGACTGGGTCAGGTTATTATAGCGAGAAAGCTCGTTTTTGTTGGCAAACAAACTTCTTCTTAAACCCGGACCAGACTAGACTTTCTTCAGTATCAACTCAAGGACGTCGGTGGGACCCCAAACAGAAGAGCCGTTCTGTCTAGGAAAGGCATAATTCTGTGCTCTGATCACTCCCTACTACGAAACTCCTTGAAGGCATGATTCACATTCACTCATAGGAAAGGTAATTCGGTACAAAGGTCCCAATTAAACCTGTTTACCTACCTCCCTGAAGTCTGCTGGTAAGTAGTTTCTCAATTGAAATTTTAAATTTTAAAAACGCTAATGATGCACTACTTTCTAGCCAAGTGCTCATCAAATTTCTGCTATACGGAGAAAGGGCTTTGCATGTTTCGTCCAATTCTGCCAACAACTGTCTGTCAACATTGACTTGTTTTGCATAGCTCCTTTCAATGACAACAACAAGCAGAATATGCTTTACGACGCCAGCCGAAAGCACTCAAAGATGGTGACGGATATTTAAGTCACCTCTGATTTTAATCACGAGAAATACCAGTGCAATCGACTGAAGTTTTGGAGAAATAAGTGGTGTTTCATCCAACGGACGATACTCTGCACAGATGGGCCTTGGCCAGTCAAATGTTCCCCTTCCTTTTTATGTATTATCTGCGACACTGAGAAGTTCAGGTTGCTGTTTTGCGAACATGATCTTGTTCAATACTTTGCTCAATTTTGGTTGGATCTGTGCTCTGTTATACAAGTTAATCATACGAAGCCCTAATATCTCCATGCGAGTACCTCGATTTTCCTGGCCTCGTCATCATGAGAAATAGACAACATACCGAAGCTACTTTCAAATGAGGCATTCGATTTGTCGGTTCCTCAGCGCGAGCCTTAGACTCAGTAGAATCGGTCTCTGGTGAGCTTCCACGGAATGTTCCAGATTTAGGAGTACAGCCCAATTGCTATCGCGAAATACCAATGCAAATGTGCACGTAACATTTTGATTAAGTAAGAAGATATCCAGTAGTTTTGAACTTCTTCCTACTGTATCTCGTCGCCTCCCTCATTCAAGTGGCTGGTTGATTCGGTTCATTATCGCCGTCTCGCTTCTTGCCAAATTGGGAGCCCATCAAATTTGTACAGAAAATGAACTCAACTTCTTCTTTGTTCGTTCTCAAATTTGACGCACAGCAGCTTGTGGATTCGTAAGTGTTATCAGGTACATTGGCTGCGCCCAGCATCCGTTATTTCCTCTTTGGGAAACCAGCTCGTCTCTCTTGGCACTCGTGTCGTAACGCGGCTCCCCACGTAACTGATGGTTGGTATATATATACCTGGCTAGTTTCCTCTCTTGCTGCTTATTTCCAAACATTGAAAACACCCAGAAACATTTCATTTTGCCATATACGCCTCCCATCCAGCGCCATGGCCAAACCATCTCTCTCGTACTATGACTACGGCATGTTTCCTCTCCATTTACATCACTCTCCTTTCACTAATTATTCAAATAGATCCTTCGGTGCCCGCTGCAGCGGTTGCTGCAGTTCTCTTTACTCTTGCTTGTCTTGGTGGAATAATTCAGACTATACGATACAAATCAAGTGTTTGGTGGGTGATGATTGTTGCAGCTACAGCCGAGGCCGTTGGGTTCATTGCGCGAGTTCCTTCTGCCATCGATCCCAAATCGCGAACAATATTCATCATCTCTTTCTCATTGATTGTGTTGGCTCCCGTCTTGATGGCAGCGGCATGCTATGTTGTTTTCGTATGTATAGCATCACTTTGTCTTGACGTTTACTAACACTTCAAAGGGTAGAATTGTTTACCATGTCGTTCCACCCTCAGCCAGGACTGCGAGACTGCTTTGGGTTCCTCCACGATTCTTGACATTGATCTTCGTTGGTTGCGATATCTGTGAGTTTTGATTCTTCCAAAGGAGAGAATTCCACTACTGATATCGATTAAGTTGCTCTGGCCCTCCAACTTATTGGAGCTTTGCAACTTACCACTCCCCAAGTAGGCGATCCTGATTTCAAGAAAAAGACCGACCGGGGAAAATTAATCGCACAAATTGGTGTCATCGTTCAATTGGTTTGCTTTGGAATGTTCAGTGTCATCGCCATTCGTTTCCATTTTACTTCGAAAAGATTCGCCACCAAATTCGAGGAACGGATAATCCTATCGCCTATTGCAGCAGATAGTGGTCGCAAGAGCAACAAGTATATCGAGATGGAAGGATTCGAAGGAAAGGTGAAGAGGAATTGGGTCGCAATTCTCCGAGTGACGAATATCGCGAGTATTTGCATCCTCATTCGTTCCGTTTATCGTCTGATGGAATTCAATGAAGGAAGAGGGGGATATCTGTATACACATGAATGGACGTAAGTACAAGTCCTTGAGGGACTGATCGGACATCGTTGACCAACATCATTCTAGCCTCTACGTCTTTGATGCCTTGATGATTCTACCCGTGGTCAGTTTGTTTGTTTGGTGGCATCCTGGAAAGTAGTAAGTAATCATTCAATCTCCTCTCTCATCCAAGGAGATGCTTCCAAAAAGGCCCAAGCTAATTTCTCTTCTACACAGCCTCCCTCATCTTGGATTCCGTCTCCCAAAGGAGGCCCGCAACCGTAGTTAAAGATAGTTTCCACCTAAGTCGGCATGAGCAGTGTTTTCTTCTCTCTCCGATCTAAGATAACATTACTTCCGAACATTTCCGTTGCTTTTGCACATCTGTTGCCATACTAGAGTTTCGATTGTTGATAATGTGGACAGTCAACCTTAGATCTCTATTTTTGTTCTTCTTAGACAAGCTTCAATGTTATACTCACTCTTAGACAATAGAGACCGTCGTTTTGCTACTCGCACTGGCACTCCGCGCACCTTCGGCTGCAGGCTATGACTCTATACTTTCGAACGTTTTGGTCTTTCGTGTTGTTTGATCATCTGAAATTCGTAATACTAAATTGCAATGGGAACAGAGATGTTACTGGATGTGTGAAAGTTGACAAGGTCCAAGAATGCGTAGCAATGTCTTTGCGCCATGATATCGGGTTATCTCGCTTCAATCCCTGACTTCACAGCCTGAAACATTCGGAGAATTGGTAGAATCTCAAGCTTATTATTGGCTCCAGTACCCCTGTTAAAAGAATGCTCCGTTGAGCCCGTCACTTCCAGACCTTAAGCTATTCCCAAACGAGGATGCAGCTCATGGCACCAGGTTTTGTATGGTTTGATGCAAATGTGGAGATTCAGCCTCTCATGCAAACCTCTCCTCATCAAAGTCTTCCTCGCTCAGCCTTGAGCACAATTGGAGCTTCATCGTAACGACAATGAATCCCGAAAATCCGGAGTCAATCTTGACCTCCAATCGAATAGATATGACGCGGCTTTTCGTCTAACGATTCGTCTACCTATTTATCCGATGGGAAAGCTGACAGTACCACACAATTCCTTCACTAGCCCAATCGTAACATTACAATTCCCAGGTGTTGAGTCAACTATGTTAAACAAACGACCGTACATAAATTCTTCCTCATAACGGCGAGTTGCATACTCTTTATGGCCATTTGAATATTTTGGGACCACTCCGCCCTTATACTTGGTTGTTTTGCTCTGGTAATCATGGTGTTTTGCGGGCGACCGAGCAAAGGTTGCTTGGGGTGTCGCAAAAGAAGAATAAAGGTGTGGTATACATGACATACCCACTATCTATGGTTTACTGCTCTAATATCTTTCTAGTGTGACCAAATTCGACCTGCATGTTCTCAATGTCTGAGAGCTACTAAGAAATGTGAGGGATATCGAGACCAGCTGGATCTCTCCTTCCGCAACGAGAACGACAAGACAGTTAGCAAAGTACGGCGTCAGCCGACTGCTTCTGCCGGTCTTCCTCACGACGCACTTTCAAAGTTTCATACAAATGAGACGTTTGAGCCAACACTGGACTCTTTCTGCTCGCGATCGCAAGCACTAGCCTTCATACAAACATGTCCGCCAACGTATTCGCTTCAAGGCAACACCCCATACGAAGACCGCGGCATCAATTTCTTCGTCACCAGCTTCGTTTCGATTCTTTTGGATGGCCAAACTCAAGCCAAACCCAAATTAATGGTTCAACACGTTCTGCCCTGGTCTGAAATCTATACCAGCGATGCTCTGTTCAATGCCGTTTCTTCGGTTGGCTATGCCGGCCTTGGTAACATCACCAAGGATCGGAGATACACCATTCTTGCCCGTAAAAGATTTGCTGTCGCCTTGAGTATGGTTAATTCCGCGTTGAGAAAGCTCCAAGGCACAGGGACGGATTTGGAACCCATCTTTAAATCTGTCATGCTTCTTTCTGCCTTCCAGCTTGTCAGTGAGCCACTTGATAACCATACAGACTGGAGTATACATGTTGAAGGAGGAGCTGCACTCTTGCAATTTATGGATGCCAAGAAATCACGCGATATTCCAATACGCCAACAGCTGAAGCTTTGCCTGTCTGTGGTGAGTAACCTACTCAGGTATCTCGATCTATGGCAAGTGCTAAAATTTCACAGTTCAGCAAGTACTTGCATAAAAAAGAGCCATGCTCGCCAAATATATTGGCTTGGGTCAAAAGATGTGCAGATTTGATGGATCCAGAGGACGAGCCAGCAATCACTTTTACGCAAATGCTTATTGAGCTCACAGATCTGAACGCTTCCATTGGCCGGCTTGAATTTCAGGACTCATTAGCACTGGTTGACAAAGTCATCGAGCTCGAGGAGAGGATGGAACGATGGGAGAAAGAACTACCAGAAGCCTGGCTGTACTCGAATCTTGCAATAATTGCAGACTATGAGGCTTGCGGTTACAAGCAAGAAACGCTTTGCTATCGTGATATTTGGACGGCAAGGATTTGGAACGATTACCGGTAAGAGATATGTTCCTCCGTCATTTGGGAAAGTCATATCCTTCTAATGTTTCTTCTCTCCCTTTCTCCTCAATCCAAATTCATTCTCGAAGCTAAGTCGACCGTAATAGTTGGACCCGTATCTCAACGAACGACCTAATAATCCACCAAATATTCAAACGTAATTTCATGCTCATTGACGACGCAGCCCAAGTCTGCAAATCCATGCAAATTAACACCGAGATGGCGAGAGGTATATGCAACAGCATAGTTTGTGGATATGATACCAATCCAAAACCCATGGTAAGTATCTCCGATATAATTTCGACGCTCTCTATATTTTGGTAACCATCTTCGGATCACTGCTGAATCAATTTGTGTACAGGCAACCGGAAATTTTGTCGTTCTCCACCCATTAGCTATCGCTGCTGCTGGTATCGGTGTTCCTGAAGACGTCTATTTGTTTGCTATTAAGAAGTTGCAGAATATGGGAAGTCGGACCGGGTTGGGACAAGCCTTGCACTTAATGAAGAAGGCGACTGTTCAACGGCAAGAGTGGAAAACACTGTTAGATGTTTGGTTGGTCTGAAGACATGACCTTGATTTCAGAAGTATTGAAATTGAGAAGTAAATGGATATTTCCAGCTGAACCATGGACTCGCTTCTTTAACGCCGGCTTTCCACCCTGATCCTTACGTACAGTACATTGACAAGCAAATTGAGGACTGGCTCCTCCCCAAAAAATCAACAGACACACACACGCGCGCGCTCTCAGTCCCGAATGATATCCAAGTCGTCATCGTCATCCTCGTCATAGTCATTGACAGCAGCCATTTTCGGCAGATCCCCACCAAAGCTCTCCCTGCCCGCCTCTCTAATCCCCTTTTCAGTCACGAACCTCGTCTTCTTCTTGACAGGCGGCTGGAGACTCTCTCCATCTTTCATGCCACCAAGTTTCTTCGTGAGATCTTTGCCCCAACCCATAGCTGATGTTGTGCTTGTGAGTGAACTCATGTTCGTGCGTTTCCGCTTGATAGGGCTTAGAATTACATCTTTCGCTTTGCCGGATAGTAAACCCAACTTTGCGGCGTCTGGAGGAGTGGGGGGCTGGTATTCTTCCATCTCGGTCTCTGGGCGTGTTGTATCCCTTGTTCGCATGTAATCTGCTCCGAGTCCCCCACCTATCGAACCTAATTTCCTCGCAAGCTCCCGCTCTTTCTCCTTGTCGAGAAGCTGTCTTCTCACGCGCTCTTCTTTTGATATGCCACGATGGAAGGCATCTGGCATATAATCCGCATTATCTAACAGTTTTGCAGTGCTCGCGTGTCCACCAATGTAGACATGACTTTGAGATGCTCGATCCCAGCGAGTTCTTGGATCTCCTTGTGCTTTCTTGTTATACGCCATGAGATTTGGATTCTGTCCGACGCTGCCTCCAGTAAAGACCATGTTCTTAGCTCCCATCACCTTCGTGTTCGTTCTCTTCGCTGCCTCGTTGACATGATAGTCGCAAAATTCAGTGTGCCTCTTATCTACCCAAGAACCACAAACTTTGCCATCTTTTTTGATGGATTTGCAAAATCCTAGATCTCTGGCTGTTCCAACTTCTAGAATTGTGTCTGCTTCGGAGTTCACGGTCATGCTGAATTTTCCCGTGTCCGTCTTACCCCTCGTTGGCGGCATTATTCCAGGGTTGAGAATAGCGATGATGGTGCCAGGCGTCATCTTCCAGAATTTCTCGAAACCGGAATCAAACAGGAAAAGGTCAACTTCCCACTTCAGATCCGTTAATGACATGATCATGTACTTCCCTCGAGACTGAGTATTCCCATTGGCCGCATGAGTGCGAGGCTCGGATTTTTGTGCAATGATCGCAAAGACTACTATATCCTCCTCTATCTCTGGAAGGCTGAAATCCGGGCTTTTGACAACTCTGAGGAGGTCAGGAAGGAGGAAGGTCCTCTTTCCTGAAAGCGTGCGTGTGAGGACTTGATGCGGAATTATTCTCTTCGAGAGGTGTGCTGTTGAGTATGGCTCAAACTGTGTTGCTTCCGATTCTGAAATCTCACTTGGTGAACCTGTTGATGTTTCTGACTCCTGTACCACAGGCCTTCGTGACGACGATTGTGATTCTGACCTTTTAGACATTACCTTTGTACTTGTGCCAAAAATTCTACTTGATTTCCGTTCCGGCGACCGTAAATTTGGGACAGTCTTGCTTCGACTCAGGCCGGATGTTTTGTTTAGAGAACGTAAAATCTCGTCTCTGGTGAATTCTCTGGTCGCCTTGGGAACACCTGGTAACTCGACTGCCGTCTGTTTAAAATTCTGCATCTGATCCTGGTCTATGTCAAAAGCAGTACTACGCAGCTTCTTAATCCTTAATGCTTTCTGCTCTCGATCATCATCCTCCGTTCTGACGGCAGCCATTCGTTCGCTAAAAGATTTTGGTCTCTCCTCTCCGCGAGTTGAGAATGACGATGCAGTGGCACGACTTGCTCCTTGCGAGATAGGTCTTTGCAAGTATGGTCCAGCGAGCAATTCTTCCCGTTTCTTAAAACTCGGAGCCCGTTTCAGAGATATGTCACTTCCCTTTAACCCTTTGTCAATTCCTAACAACACTCTCCCTGGCGAACGCTGGGCCTCCGGTGCTGGAGCCCGCCGTATTGGAGATACTGGCACATGTATTGTGTTTTGTGATATTGGCCTATCCAGCAATTCGTCCCGGCGGGCTGTCATGCTCGACGTCCCTCTACTCGTTGAGACAGAACTCGCTCTCCCTAGTCCTAACGATCCCAAGCCAGTTTTCCTGCCATCATTCTCAGAGTCCGAACCTTGCTTCGCCTTCTTCTGCAATCTCTTGAGTTTCAAGCGCGCCTGGATCTCCTGCAGCTGTAATTGTAGGGTTTCTTCATCATCGTCGTCGTCGTCATCGTCTTGGCCCATTGTATTTGACCTCGCATTTGCTCTGTTCTTGAAAGAAGCCGAGGAACTTGGACGTTTCGAGGGCGAGGGAGATGGCGAGGCACGTTCTGCCATTCTTCGAAAACGATCACGACCACCAGGAGTGCTCAACAAAGCGTCGTGGGGGGATCGCGGAGGCCAGTTGGGATTGCCTGGGAATATTTAGCTATGCGAGTTTCATGAGAGAATTCTCACTCACCTTGAGACATGATTGCTGCCTCCTCTTCCCATCAAAAGTCTGTTGTAGCATCCGGTAAATGCAGTGTTGTTTATCTTCTGGCCATCGTCGTCCTGCAGGGATGGGAAGTTGTTTGCTGGTCCTTGTAAATATGCAGTGTACTTAATACCGGGGTGAATTGATATTTTTTGGATCATCAAAAATGTTCGAGAAGAGGTGCAGTAGTTGAAATCCGAGAGAATGGGTGAGATCTTGTGCTAAAAACAGTGAGTGAAATTTTGTCTTAGTGGTTGTCGCACTACTTGGTTGCTACCTCAATCTTTAGAGTTTGTCGTCCAGACGTTCCCGATGCGGAGTTTAAAACGCGTGCCGAAACCTTAACAATTAAACGCGTCGCGTCCTCCCTCATCGTTGATTTCAATTTACTCTTCGCACCAACTGTTAATGAATCAAACTCAACCACGACGACCAACA
The DNA here is from genome assembly GCA_037074945.1 of Tetracladium marchalianum. Lineage (NCBI taxonomy): Eukaryota > Fungi > Ascomycota > Leotiomycetes > Helotiales > Tetracladium > Tetracladium marchalianum. The sequence goes on along the minus strand of JBAMDN010000608.1, from coordinate 22,485 downwards.
AACCAAACATATTTTGGTTTTGGATATCATGAAGACTCGCACAAAAGGCCCAGCAAAGTCCTCTGTTGGAGAGGATGAACCATCGAAAGCAGCAAACCCAAATGTCCAATTAGGTCAGGAATCTTCGAATCCGCCGCAATTGTTCATCCTCCCCGAAAATGTCAGCCCCGAGGCTCGAATTTTGACCCTCGAAAACCCGCGATACCTTTCTGAATCGAGATATCTAGTATGCCCAGAGCGTGGCTTCTACGAATTTACAAAGATTAGCGCACCAAAAACAACTCCTCGAAGCTGGTTATTGTCAAGGGCAGACGATCCAGGGACAGCTGAAGATGGCAAGACCACGGCAGAAAATGAAGAGGTGAAGAAGGACTTGGAGGTTACAAAGAAAGACTCGGATATTGCGAAAGGATATGTCACCAAAACTGCCAATATGTTTATTGCGACACAAATGGATCCATTATTTTTGGTCTTGCCAGCTCTATCACCGAAACCATCAGGCAAAGGATCGGAACCAGAGAAAAAGTTATTCCTTTCCGGAGAGGACTACATTGATCGAATCGTGGCGACATCAGCCCAGCTAAAAGCTATGATCAAGATGGAGGCAGTGCGAACACTACTGGAGTCAAGGATGGCAGCTGTGTGTGAGACGGTATATGCTGGGGATGAGACGATGTATCGAGTCAACGACACAAAACTTGCGAAACTCTTGATGGCGAAAGCACAAAGAATGTCGAAGAATGGGTTACCGGAAAGCGTGGAGGAAAAGTTTATCAGAAAGGCACTTGAAATTCCCGAATTTAGCATGAAGCGCGATGAGAGTTTCATGCACGAATTGGTGAAAGAGGAGGAAGAGGCAGCATTGGCAGGATCAGGAATTTTGACTCCTGCGACAGAATTTAATAACTCGCAAGCCTCGGCCGCGACTGCTGCAATCTCTTTTACGTCTACGGAAGCAACATCCTTCTCTTCGGACACTACTGTTATACCCAAGGTTGAGGTTTCGAAGCCTGTGATTACTGCGCCTGAAGGAGTTGCCAACCTCCTTCGACTAAGAACAGCGTTCTTGTTCATCTGCTCGAGCTATCTTCAGCCTCACCTCGCTGCGTCACTAAAAGCTCTTCTATTCACTCCTGAGAGTTCACCAACCGACTTCTCGCCCCTGGACGCACATCTTGCACACCTAGCCAAGTTACGGCAGGATGCCGTAGCAGCTAGATCACTGAATGATATGTCACGGAAAAGAGCGCTAGAAGAAGAAGAGGAAGATGAGACAAGAGCCGAGAAAAAGCGAAGGAAGGAAGAGGAGGAGAAGAGGAAGAAGGCTGGAGAGAGTAGAGGTGTGAAGAACCTCAAGAAGGTCAATACGGCAGGAATGAAGAAAATGAGTGATTTCTTCAAAAAGAAAGTGTGATGGCTGACCTCTGGCTATCATTTTGTTGTTGTATATCATGGCGTTAGATTTGTGCTGGATTAAGAATTGCATATGGGGTCTGGAATAGGATTGATTTACGCCTGGAAACTAAAAGAGATTGGCGCGTATACTTTGTTATTCGTATAGTAGAGCGATATGTTCCCGCCAAGTTGACGGGAGTTCGCTTCAAAGATTTGATCTGCTGATTAGGCTTGAAAATCTGACAGCTTGAGCTGACAAGTCAGTTCGTGGTTCTGTGGGAGAAGCCGTCTATAATGTATTAACACGAGATAGGCACGACGATTGTTCAAGTGGGTCGTATTTAAGTAGCTTTCATTCCTATTTATAGTAGTATAACTCGGCAGGCAAACTGAAAGTTTGAGGCTTCTTTACCTCGACTGCGTACTTTGTTATTACTATATTTTGAAAATTAGTTACAAACTTTGATGGTGAGCGTTTTACGAGTAGTTGTTGCTTTTTTTGATACTGATATGACTACCTCTGAATGACAGGACGCATCACCACAGACATCGCTCCTTTTTTTCCTTTTTTTTTTGGACAGACCGAGTAGCAGTGCCAAGATGAGGTTAGATTCTACCGGGAAAACGTCCAGGCACAGGATATTGGTAAATAACGTTTTGTCCAAAGATTTTCTGCAGGTCGTGTACGTTGTCCAAAGTATTACATGTGAGGCGGAGCAAAATCTCCACTTGGTACGAAGTTGCAGTGACCTTAAGAAAATGAATCCTTGCTTCTTATTTCTATTCTACGAAGGATCAATCAACCAGATGCCTGGATTTCGCGGTGATCCGATTCTGGAGTTGCGCCGATTGGTCTTCTACCCGATATAATATTCATCATAAACTCAGATAGGCTGGTACTCGGCTATCTATCAACACCCTAGTACAAATCCATATTTTGGTAAGAATGGCCCTATGAAACTATGTTGTCTTCGTCACGTGAGTGCTCGCTTCGTAGCTAAGAGATTGCTAGTCCCATCGTTTCTTTTCTGTCAGCATGTCGTTGTCGTCAACCTCCAACCATTTTGCTCACACACTTGACACTGCGCCTCTTCTGATCCAGGGGTATTCTCTACACCACAACATACCAAGGCGTCAAAACATGATACAATTTCGCCTCGTTGCGTGTGATACGAACCGCATGCATTTGGCCCACGTCGAAAGAAGCCTCTGCATTTTCCATACGCTGTCCGAGTATTGACGTGAAACCAATCGTTTACAGATATGGTACACACCTTTTTGGGGACCCTCGTACAACTCCTTCGTACAGCAGAAATCCAATCTTCTGGATCCCCGAACGCGAACGCCTTTTAACTGAAAAAGAGTTTCAACTAATGCGCCCCCTGATTGACAGGTCCCGTCACCCCAGGCGGGATATTCCTACCCATGATATCAGTCCTGCTCAGCATTCTCTGTTGTGGGATACCTCCGTCTGGTACAGTAATAGGCGGAGCAAACCAACACTCTTCAACAAAATCCCCTGTCATGAAAAAGGAAACTTGGCTGTGTCGAGAACTTTTATGATCTCTCTCTTATTTTCTTGAATTACTTACTTGGCGTTTAAGTTTGTAATTTCTGAGTCCAGTATCATTTCGTCTCCTCTCTTCTCTTCCTTCTCGAAAGCTTTCCTCATGTTTGCTACTCTTTCGCACTACTCTCCTCCATTTCGATTCTCGATCAAGGTTTCGATAGCCTGATAAGCCAAGGGCAAGACAAAACTTAATCTCCACTCATTTTACGATCGGACCCTTCTTTCTGATGCTTCCAATTCTGAGCAATCGAGCCTATGTTGGCGCTGCTATCTTCCTTTTAGCTTTAGTGTGGTTCCCATATCAATACCTCTGGTCGGTCCACCCAACCTCAAGATACAACAACACAAAGAGACCAGGAGATGCGGAAGGGTCTGTGGACACATGGAATTTTGAGAGGGATGCGCACAACTTGCTTATGACCGATTCGCAATGTGATACCGCATTTCCAGGTCTTTTCAAGGAGGTCGACCGGGCAGTTGACCACAGAAAACGAAACCACGTCACATCGTCCAACCTCGACGATATCAAAATTAGTAATGGCTATTGCAGAGGAATAATTTACAATCAGCAGTTTTACATCATTGCGCAACACGGCACATTCTTCTCTCGGGAGTATGCAACAATCTCAGCAATTCATCGTGCGGTTATGACTTCGCCAGAACCAATCCCGAATATCGAGTTCACGTTCCTTACAGATGATATTGTTCGTCCATCGTATGTATATTTTTTAATTTCTAAAGTATTTCCCCATCCAAGAAAGTTGAATCCTTGGGATGATTCTTTATAGTACTCCCAGAGCGGAACCACAAAAGTCCCCAATCACTTCGACAAACCACCACTAACCCTTACCCAGACCACAATGGGCCTACACTCGTCGAACAGACGACACAGAACTCTGGCTCATGCCCGACTTCGGCTACTGGTCGTGGCCAGAGCCCAAAATCGGCGCTTACCACGAAGTTCAAAGCAAGGCCATCGCCATGGACAAAAAAATCTCCTTCGCCTCCAAAATCCCCAAAGTCGTTTGGCGCGGCGCAATCCTTGGCCTCTCACTACGCTCTAAACTTCTCGAAATCACCAAAGACAAAGAATGGGCGGACGTCCGCACCTTGGATTGGGGCAAGCACGAGAGCTGGCTGAAGGATAAACTTACCATGAATGATCACTGCAAGTACAAATACGTAATTCACACCGAGGGAACCTCGAATTCGGGACGACTCAAGTATCTGCAGAATTGTAGGAGTGTGGTGATTGTACATAAGTTGGACTGGGTGCAGCATCATCATCATTACATGATCCCGTCGGGCCCGGACCAGAATTTTGTTGAGGTCGAGAGGGACTGGTCGGATCTGGAGGAGAAGGTTAAGTGGTTGGAGGAGCATCCTGCTGAGGCGGAAGCCATTGCGGAGAGGGGGGTTAAGACGTTTAGAGAGAGGTTTTTGACGCCGGCGGCGGAGACTTGTTATGTTTGTGTTCCCCTCACCCTTCTGATACTACCAGATGGCTCCTCAATTGTCCCAGAAGTAGAATCCTAAAGGCAAGTACTAATATTCAATCCTTGATAGTGGCGCAAACTCTTCAAAGGCTGGGCATCCGTCAGCTTCACACCCGAACTCACCAATCAAACGGACGGGAACTGGAGAGGGATACCAGTCGAATCATTTTTATTGATGAGAAAGATGCAATGGGGTCGGGATTAAGTAGCACAGGGAAGCAGGGAAAGGAGTTTTTGCTTTAGATTGGGACATTTCTGTATTTCTGTATTTCTGAGCGAGCGACATCTCTGTGTAAGAAAAATATAGTGAAAGGGCTGGAACGATGAAAAAGGGAAAGAGTGAGCAAGCTGAGTGGGAGGGAGGCTTTCTGGGATTTTTTGTATAAGAGTTTCATGTTCTGTATCATACAATCAAACACAGTATTACGAACATAAAACGTGTTCTATTACTTTCAAAACAAAATTTTGACGTAGAGTTTATTAAGTAACAAGGTAAAGCTCTTTAAAGGATGGCATTTCAAGTTCTCACAGTGTTCGGAAGGAATCTATGTGAGCACACTCAAAACTGGGAACATCAATACAATAGACCATGACAATGAGTAAAGCCACGTTTATGATACCCAGATTCATAGATCTGTGCTCAAAGGAGCAATAATCAAGAACAGCGCCGAGTATAGTACGAAACAACATCACAAAGCATTAGCAACATGGAAGATTCCACCACGGTCATTGCACTAAGCGAGCATCGTTCGTATGTTGTGAACGACAAGAAAAAACATGTGCATGAAATTAATTTTTCTTTGGGTATTTCTCTCGTTTTAATTTACTGCGATTTGCCACAAAAATAAGAACAAGGAGAAACGAGACTGGCTGTCATGTTTTTGCGCTGATGGGAATGTATGAGTATCTCTCAGATGCCTATTCTTGCAAGATCACTCGTAGGTTCCACAATGAAAGCAGTAGGGAGAAAAGTTCTACCCTTCGCTATAAATATGTATATGCCCCTCCTTCTCTGCGACAAAAGAAGTCTGTATGTCATCTCTGTCATCTCTCTCGTTCTGTCTCTTCCCAATTTCCATTATTGTTGGTCGAAAAAACACAAACATCAAAAGAACAGACCATGGGTTTCCAAGATTGCGTCTATTGGCAATAGACTGACAGTTCGTACTCACATACAACGGTATGTTTCTAATCCAGTAGGATTTGGGTGTTTAGATACTCGTAAGCGAGCTCATAATTCATCTTCTTGCATGGCTGGGGCGGGAAGAGGAGTGTGTGCTGCTTCGGCCGCGGAGACGACATCCCCCATTGATGTGAAACCTGCCAAGCGCTTCTGCAAAGTTTCACTGTCGGCATCGTATAAGCTTGCTCTGTGCTTTTTGAGGGGACTTCCAATGGCAGATTCGTCTGGTAGAGTTCCACTAAAGACGCTGCTAGAAAGCAGAGGTGGGACGGAAGCTGGCTCTGTCGGTGGTGGTGTTTCTCCATGAGAGTTGGTACCAGATGCTGGAGATTTGCGAGTGCTTGAATTCAGAGGCTCTGCTGAATGTTGTCGCTTAAGCTGTGAGAGTCAATTAGCAGAGTGTTTTGTGGAGGCTGGAGATTGCGTACCTTGATACGACCAACTCCGTCAGCCAACTCCCCTTGGAACTTAGCATCCTCCGGGCTGAGATGCGTCTTAACGACTTTGTCATCAGCATCTTCCATCTTTACTGCACTCTCATCGTCCTCGTCATCGTCACTATCCACACCCATTGCATCACCTGCGCTATGACCATTGCTAATTCTCCTGGACTTAGTGCTTGGCTTAGACGGACCATTGTCTCGATAACTTGTGTATCCAACTGTGCCGGTTTGCTGCAGTGGTTTGAGAGTACCGAAGTCTATTTGTGTTGATCGTCTTTTGGTGGCTCCAGCACTGGCAGTCTGTTTTTTAGAGGCAAGTATGCCCATCTTTTGTAGTTGGCCTTAACACATAAGATTAGCGAAAAGAGAATAGACAGAAAGATCATAGAACTTACGCTCTCCACGATAGAAGAAAGTGAAGGTTGCAAATGGCTTGTCTGGGCCGTCAATACCAGTAACAGTTTGTGTACTGATTGACTTCGGATCCAGAGTTTTAGGCTTTGCAAAACTGGTCGTATGGTCGACATCTGCTGAGTCACCTCCCTCGTTACCATTGTTCTTGTTGGCCTCCTCATCATCATCGTGAGCATCAAACTGAGGAGAATATTCGCCTTTCTTAATTTCTCCAGATGCCAATACTCGGAACATAGCGACCTTGATCTGACCAGCTGCCTCTGGGGGTGCATCATCATCCGAGTCTGAGCTGAAATCCTCCTCGTCGTCTGACATTTTCTCAATAGGCGAGTTTGCATCATCACCATATCTGAGCACAGTAGGTTTTCGTGACGACATCATATTTGCGAGATCATCATCGCTACCAGCAGTGTCCCTCCGACGACGACGGCGTTTCTCGAATTTTTGCCTGCGCTTCTCAATCTTTGCTGCTGCATCCCCACCCTCCAGATCTAGGCCGTTTAACCATCGCTCAAGACCAACCTCTCGAAACAAGAACTCCCGCTCTGCGAGACCTCCACCTTCCGAGTCCGGAACCTGAACCCATCTTGAATTCACCCAAGTCTCCTCACCAGGTCGTAGAAGTGTAGCAACCTCCTCCTTAGCTCGACCGTCGAAGTAAATGTAGGCAGCAATGGTCTCGTTCTCCGATTTGGTGATTGGAATGTAAGGACCAACAGTACCATGGATGCTGGATCGGCGGCTAGAGCCTGGGAGGTCTGCGACGATTTGAGGCGAAGGGTGTGGATCGCTGGCAGAAGGTTTGGGAGTAGAATAGGGGACTGAAAGGCCGGGCGTGAGAAGGGTAATGGAGATGGCGAATTTGGAGGGTTCTGGTTTGTCGGACGAGGCATCTCGAGGGATCTTTGCCTTGGGCACCGGAATGTATGTATTGACGCGGGAGACCCTCGATTGCTTCTGGATGGAGTATTCAGGAAGCGGAGCACCCACAGCGTGAACGCTGACCGCAATACCCTTGAAACAGGGCATCGTTATTTCTCTGCGGTTTTTGCGAGGAACAGCTTCGCAGATGAGGTAGCTTGATAACTCGTAGTGCGGCGGGTACTAGGCAAAAGCTGCGAAGTTCGTTGGAGGGGGACAGCAGTAAGTTGCCCTCGAGATTGTGGTTGTTCGATTTGGACGAGAGGCTGCAGGTCCGAAGTAGCAACACAACGATAGGTTGAGTAGTAGCGCGAGGTCCGCTCAATCGTATTCTCGCGCTCTGTGGTCTTTGCGGGCCACCGCTTGCGAGCCGATCTGCGGGCAGAAGATTGGCGGCGAGCGAGCAATTGGCGGGACAGCTGTCTCGACGAAGTGCTGAAGGAGGAGGGGATATATTCGAGGTAGGTCTGTGGTGTTGGAGAATGTTCTTCGCTGGCAGATGCAAGTGCAAATCCCGCCTTGTCGACAAAGGGAGCGAGGCAGCAAGTGATTGGAGTTTAGGGTTGCGGGTTGTCGTTGGTTGGTTGCCGTCGTTGGTGCAGAACCGAGCTGGAGGTGAAAGTGAGAGACGCGGCAAGGTCTCGAAAGGTGACAGGGGATTGTGGCACCGCAGCTTCATTTTCACGACGAAATTTGACCATCACCATTTGGACACATTTGTTCGAGAACATTCGTGCCAACCGTGGTGTCGGATCAATGGGACCATTGCAGTTTCACGAGGTTTGGGAAGAAGTAGAAACAGTTTCTGTATGTTTTGCATTTTCTCTACAGTATATCTAGTGCCTACCTACGTGCCGATCAAGCTGTTTTCTATTGCCACCACCATACCGCAGAAACATGGCCCTGAAGCAATAAATAAATAGCTGAGGTCCAAATGACGTGCCACAATCCACCAGCAACCTCGGTTTGTGCACTCTCCCAGTATTATGGGCTGCTTCTGTACATTTTGAACAGTCGAGGTTGTGCGATGAATCTATGTGAACTGCAGAGTCAGTAATTGCTTCTCATGCAAAACATTGGTAGAAACAAATGTGGTTTGGAGAATAGATCAGACTGTTGAGCTTGATAATTTGATTTGTATCAACATGAAATTTCAGTTGGCCGTTCTTAAGGGCAGAAGTGTAGTCATCATCAAAAAGAGGGAAAGGTAGAGGTTGGAAGAAAATGTGAACATACCAGATGAAAGTACCGTCCCAAGCAGCTTCGGTCGCAAGCTGTATATTAGTGCGGAAACATATGAGGTGCTTAGAAAGTAAATAGCAGACAGATAAGATCATGGCAAGACCATTGGACGTTGCAAATTCTACAGGCTTTCGCAGAAGGCGACGGCGCCGATAGGATGAGGTCAAGATGTTGAAGGAAGAGGAAGAGCAACGAGCAGAAATTTATACTCCGTAGATTCACTATGCAGCCAAGCCTTTGCCTTGGTGCCTGATTCCTGCTGTCAGGCCAATACCAATATTGGGCAAGTGCCCCTCTATTTTGCTGCCCCTCATCACTTGGGCAGGCCATCAACATTTTGAGCGCAAGCTACCACTTTTTTGTCTCCCACCACAGATACAAACCTACCCCTTCAATATGGCAAACGGTACGTGGCTACGGCTCTCTGCTAAGTCCATCAGTTACTGGTAGAATACTCCTCCTTTTGTTTCCTAGCTAACATGTATCTTTTCGGCTCCTAGACTTCGCAAACATCGCAAGTGAGTAACAATGGCTCACCCACTCCTTCCTACCTCGACTCCATGTGCAGGCACGATCCTGATACTTTGACCGTCTCTATACGTACTACAAGAAGAGTCAGGCTGATGTGTGCTTTTTAGAGCAATTTGTGCAATTCTACTATGACACCTTCGACAGCAATCGCCAGGACCTTGCTGGTCTCTACGTAGGTATTTTGATCCACCACAGAGGAACAAACTAATGTGAAAATAGCGCCCAAACTCCATGTTGACCTTTGAGTCAACTTCGATCGCAGGCGTTGTCCCTATCATCGAGAAGCTTACCGTCAGTCCCTACACATAAATTGAAACTATCTTGAAATCTGACCATCTTTCAGAGCCTCCCCTTCGAGAAGGTCAAGCACGCTGTCTCTACTCTCGATGCCCAGCCATCAAATGAGTCCGGAGGTATCTTGATCTTGGTCACTGGCGCACTCCTGGTACGCAACATGCCTCCATTTCTTCAATTGCTGCTGTTGAGAACATGAACTGACATTTCCACAGGTCGATGAGGAGCAGAGGCCCATGAACTACAGCCAAATTTTCCAACTCCTTCCAGAGAATGGACAATTCTATGTCTACAACGATATCTTCAAGTTGGTCTTTGGATAAGCGGGCTGTTCGATATCGGTTTGCGAGTGGCCTCGCTCAGGAGGATATCGGATTTTGCAAAGAGTATACCAGCTTTCTAGAAGGGAGAGATGACCGTTTTGTCCATTGGCGTAATAGACCATGAGCCTCTCAGCAAACTGCCTGTTTTCCATCCCTCTCCCATTACCTGGTTGTGACGTGGCTCTGACGTCCTCCCACATGTGCGTTTTTGCCGTCACAGAAGTGACAATTGAAGAAATTAATGCCTAACCATCGTATACTGTATGTAAATACTGACTGTCTATGTCTAAAATGTGCTATATAGTTCATGTCGTATGGTAGGCTAGTATACTTCGTAGAGGAACATCAGTGCGCTCTTCTCATTCTCGTTGGTTATGGACATCTTCGCCTCCAATGTAAGCCCAAGTAAAATTTGACTGACTGGGTAAGTATATAAAGCGACAACACTGCCAGATCAAACAAATCATTAACAATAAAATATTGTTGCCTGTCAGATTGTCCACGCATTTTAATCGCATTCAGCCTCAAGTGACGACAACCTCCCCGGAACGCGCCTTACCCTTTTGGGCGACTCTAGAGTTTCGTATGGTGTAGCTCGCATAGCAACACGTAACTTTTGCCATACCTCCGAGAGATCCATCCTTCATAAACAACACCTGCTTTATTGAAGCCCCTTTCAAGCGCCCATCATCTCTCCCATCCAATCTCTTTGTCTCGCACACTCAATCCGCAAAGAACGCCTGCTGAAACAACTCGAAAAAGAGCTTCGCAACCTGCGCATACTCTACCGACAGACAGGACAAGTCAACAAAAATAGCTTGTAGTGGTTTCATCGTTGAGTCGCAAATATGACGCTCGCAGAGGAATTCGCAACGAGGAACTTCAGTGAGTTGGAATCTATGGATTCGAGAGAGAGTGGTGAACAGAGCTAATTGTGTTGTTCAATAGGCATTTATGCGCAATGGTAAGCTTCATCTTACTTCGAGCTGGTGATGGTTGAGCTCCGTGTCTGGGTCCGCCAACAGGCAACATTCTATCATCGAAATGTGCAGATTTTCTCGCTGCGAATGGACAGATCTATTGGATTACAAATATTGGACGAGACGACAAGCCGAGCAAGCGAAGGGGGTGGAATTGAACTCTTGCTAACACTATGGATTGTAGGACTGGCGTCATTTGTATATTCCTCTGCTTCGCGGTCGGCGTATCGAATTTCTTCCATGTTAGCCTCCTCATTCTCTTTGGAGCTCTCTGCGTGTAAGTCCTCTCCTCCAAGATTCCCAAATCCCAAACAACATCCCAACTTACCACTTCTCATCCCAACCTCAATCCCAATCTCCCAAATCATCAATCCCCAGACTAAGATACGCTGTCCATCACAGTGCCTCCTCCTTCATCATCGTCTTCATTGAAATTCCCCTCCTGTTACGCATCTGCCCCACCTCTCCCACATTCGACTCATTCATGCGACGCTTCACGACGAACTACATGCGCGCTGCCATCTACGGTGTAATGGCCTTGATCCAATGGCTCAGCTTGATTATTGATGCCAGCAGTCTGATTGCCGCAGCAGCCCTGCTCACGATTGTCGCTGCATTCTATGCGTTGGCGGGTGTCAAAGGACAGGGCTTCGTGGGAAGCAAGACGCTTGGTGGTCAGGGTGTTGCGCAGATGATTATATAAGAAGAAATTGAGCAATGAGTAGGAGGAAGCGAGAAATGCTTACAGAGAGGAGAGGAGCTTGATCTTAAGCTAGTGAGGGGCGAGAGAAATGCTAGAGGCTAGTACTGTTACGATATACTGCAGAAATGGGATGTACGGATGCGTTAAAACCAGGCCAAGCGAGCCTTTTCAACTGGTAATAAGCTGGACGATAACGAACGATTGAGGCAGAAAGGAATTTGAGATTCTGAACAAATCGGCGGACAAAGCTTTGCATTCATTGCTTCTTTTTGTCTGCAATGAAGGCGTTTGATGGGAACTATGTTTTTGTTTTCTTGCTTTCAACTGATGTTGGCTTTTACCGATGATCGTAGTAGGGATTATATCACTTAAGATCACACTTGTGGCGGTGTTTATAACAAGGAGCCTTTTCTCTCTTGAGTTTGGTCCCATTCATTGAATTAATTATGCTTGATTGAGTACGTGCTTATATTGTGGATTGAATTTGGAAGTATTCCTTCACTCCCACTATACGGTATCTAGGTAAGGTGGATCTGAAAGTCCACCTGGCATAGTCGGTTGAGCACTTGATATTTACGTCAGACCTTTTGCACTCTGCTTGCCAGACTGCAGAGAACAGTCATTCACAAAGTGACGCGCCTAGCTAATATGGTTCCAAAGAAATAGACAACATCCATAAAATCTGGGGCTCCGAGATTCCACGCAAAGCAAAGCCAACATAGGTATAGTACAATATCTGAAGCGGAACGAAACCTCCAGAATCCAAGGTCAGGTGAAACAATAAACAATAGTTCGAACACCACAACACAGCTCGGCTTAAGCCTCTCTAGCTGCGTAACAGTAACGGTAGGGCTGCAATTAGTTCTGTCTCACCTAAAATACAGGGAAGTAAACCAAACTATTACGCAAGTTCGCCAAAGGTCCAAAGAACGACATTAACTGATCACGAACCACGACGCATGACCCCCTTTTTGCGGGGAAAGCGCAGAAATGGCAAGAACAGGAAATGGGTCTCGGCCCTCTTAGATGAATGCGAGATCGAATCGAGTCCCATCACTTTCGGTAGGGGTTTTTGTTCGACTCGAGCGATTGAAGCTTGCGAGTGATCTTGCAGGATTCTGGCCAGCCCCCGCTACGACTAGAAGAAAAGGATCCATGTGACTAAACTCAAGCCTTTTTTTCATGAAATGCTGCAAGTTGAAAAATGTCTTGGGCGTGCTAATTTTACACTTTCGTACCTTGAAGATGGATGGGCATGGGTGCGGAATTTGCGGGGTGACCGAGAAGAGAATGTGGTGGTCAGGATGTCAGCTTGAGTTTTTTCTTTCTCGTGATGGAACCTGCGGAATGAAAAGGCAAGGGCGTTCTTCTTCTGTGTTCCTGTGGGGAGAAGAAGAACAGGATGCCAATTTGTATGCGCTCTTTCTTTCTCTTTCAGGTGAAAGAAATGTCTCAACAGTATTCACGGCTAATGTAAAGTAATCTTGGGGAAAGATAACGAGCTGGCGGTGGATAAATGGCTCATGACTTGGACGGTACAGGAGAAGTACATAGTGGTGAGATAGCTTGTAGTACTACTGTAGGGGAGCTAGCTACAGTATCAGCGGCAGTGCAAATCAGGCACCAGATCAAATCGAGGGAGGAGAGGAGACAAACCCTTTCTTCCTGGTGGAGTCCACTGCTGGCCCCTTGTAGACACACGCATGGTGTGATGGCGAATCATCAAACCGTCGTCACGCATGAAGCGTTGCGAGAGCGTGAGGCCGAACGAAAAGGCCTCTGGCACGCAAGAATTGCCATTGTATCGATCCTGACTGGCTGCATCCTCGTGGCTGGCGGTCAGCGCAGTGAGGAACCGTGTGTATCAGCTTTATCTACTGCACTTTCTGTGCCAGCAAATCATGAATAAGGATAGAAGCACAGTATCAATCGCTGACCAGCAGAAACGAATGCAAGTGAGTGGAGGGCGTACAATTGCGGTAGGAAGTAGCGGTCGCTTTCCATCCATCCCATCCGTCTGGTGGCCATCCTTCCATCATAGCAGCGGACTGCAAAGTGGATTCCTTGGTTGTGTGCTCCAGTATGACGATGGATCCTTAGCGTGGATCTGCCCTGGGCGGGTGCTCAACTAGAACAAGACAAGACCTTACTTCACCTCGCCCTCTCGCCCTCCTCGCTTTCTTTCCCTCCCAATCTCCAACAAATTCACTGATTGTTTTTCAATGCCTGCCTATTGCACCCAAATTACACCTCTCTAATACACAACTGTAGGTTTCAATCTTTTCCTTACTCCAATTCATCTCTACAGAAAATGGTGGCACCGCATCCCTGGTACTCTACCGGGTACTTATCTCTGCAGCTGCATGGGCACAAGTTGGAAATTGCAGCATTTGGCTGTCAAATCCAAATCACCGTCCCATTCCAATTGAGCAATCCCCAAGTGCAATCTTGCTGGGAGTCATCTTCTGTTTTCAGGCTTTTGTCAGACCGATTGGGGCGTTGGGAACTTTACTTATCAGACCAATCGCTGACGGGACGACCAGAAAGGACGAAGCAGATACTTCGGAAACACTCAAAAGAGACCTCCCCCCAAGTTTCAACTTACGAACTCGTTCTCCCGAATTCGAATCCCGTGTCGAACCTTCCACTTGAACCTTCTAAATATACATACCCGATTCCCGCAAATATGTCGACCGTAATGCCACAGATTCCTCCTCGCCCTCAACGAAATACACAAGAGCAAGCTACGCCTGCGAGTATGGAGGTGCCGAGGATTCCTCCTCGCCCAAATCGAAAAATCGAGCGTTCTGTCTCTCCCAGCCATCGGGAAAGCTTCGCTCGATCACCCTTGAACGAGAACCCAACAAAGCCAGGAGGCCATGGCAAGTCCTCGTTACACGTCAGAAGCACTTCGCGTTCAGCGGAGGATGTGCCACCACGCCCTTCGAGCGTCGTGCTCCCTTCTCTTGGACAAGAAGGAAGCGAGTACGCGGATTTAGCGACTCTCGACTCGGGAGCTACTCATGTAGCCGAAAATCTCGAGATCATTGCGCCAAAACCAAGTCTGCCAGTCTTAAGTGCCAAAAAGAGGTTGTCTACAGTTACCAGAACAGATTCCAACCAAGCGGCTTCTTTCGGTATCGGAAAGGCACGTAGCATTGACGGCAAATCAGGAAGTGATGATAAAGATCCTTCTTCTAGAAGTCTCAAAGAGAAAGCTAGCTTTGCTAGCCAAGCTTCGAATAGCACAGAAAGACGACCATCGAGTGTCGATAGTGACCATGGAATTCCCGAAATTGGTCAACGTGTGCCAATGTACCCGCATGCGGGTGATGTGCAAGCTCCATCTCCAGCGCCTTTTGCTCCCATATACGCTCAAGGTGTTGGATTTCACAACGATGGGTCAAAACCCAAACATCACGCTCGTAGAACTAGTGCTCGTGGTGAAATTCCCAATGACGCTTAGTAAGTAGACATATTTGATTTGCCCAATGTTTTGTACTGACTTTGCGATTAGTGGAAGATATGGACACGGAGTCCCTCTTCAAAATGATCAATTTGAGAAGGCTTATTATGAGAAGCATCCAGAACTTTTCAAGAAAGAGCTCGGACACTATGGAGAGGGAAAGCCAGAGTGGGCTATGAGTAGTGAGGATTTGAACAAAATTGTCAGAAATACTGCCAGCAGAGGCGCTGGACCTGGTAAGAGATATTTTATAATTTATGCCACACTCCCCTCCAATTCTAATAAAATATAGGATCTTCGTCAGCTGCCTTTGGAACACCAACCGAGGAAGTCGGTTTCCAGGCCACCGAGGAGTATGCATCCCGAATTTCATCCCCTCGCCCACAATCTGGATATGGAATTGCTCATTCAAATACCTCTGCCACCCGTGTGGATTCTTCATTAAGAAATGCATCATTCCCTACGGATGGAGGTGCCAAAGAGGAGATTGAGAGCGCTGTAAGCAAGGGCCTGAAGGAAAGTACTGCAGCATCGAGCGATGCTGGAGGTGATGATACCATCCACGTCGACGAGCCAGGCCACCGACTTAACAGAGTCTATAGCCGTAACTCACAGTATGAGTCGACTGAAAACCTCGGCCAGAATGATGATGACGACCATGGATACAGTGCCCCAATTTTAGCATCCGATGAAGTTGCCAAGGAGCCATATGGTTACGAACTTCAGCCTGCGGTATCGCCGCTACATGAGCGTAGATCGGGCCAAGGTTATTATGATGATGGATATCGTCCACGAAGTGGTAGCGATTCTCTCTCGAATAGCAGACCAACTAGTCGGCCTGGAAGCATTCATGGTAACATCCCTGGTTTGAGAATCCAGGATTCCACGCCACTTGAGGATCTCGCTGAGTACGAGCCTTTGTTCCCTGAGGATGAGAAGAACGCAAGTCAACAGACACCAGCGACTGCTGCTGATAGATTGCGCCAGCGACCGGAACTTAAGAACCGCAAATTCCCGAGCCAGGATGTCTGGGAAGATACGCCCGACAGCTTGCAATACACCGCAACGGTGTCAACTCCCCAATCTGCTGATGATTCGGAAGAGGCCAAAGCCAAAGCCGCCCGTGTTGAGACCCCAAGCCAAGCCTTCGCCAGAAGACAAGAGGAAATGGCTGAGAAGGAGTCCATGAAATCAGAGAGCTTTTTACATCGTGAACAGAAGAAAAAACAAAACTGGCAACACAACGCAGATATCAACGCAGAACGACCTGTATCAAAACAACGCTTCCCAAGTAGAGATATCTGGGAAGATACTCCAGACAGTTTACAACTTCAGACCACGGTTAATGCACCACAAGAGGATGAGAATGTCAACAGTCCGGCTGATGAGAGGCCAACAACCGGGGCAGTGGTATACCATCATGAGATGGCCGCAGCTGGAATTCCATTGAGCCAGGACGAAGGCCGTGCCACCACAGGTATCGCCGCAACTCTAAAACCACAGGTTCCTGCTCGACCAAACAGAACAGCACGCTCAGGGTCTCCCGAGAAGCCTGTGATTCCAGAACGACCCGATCGATCAAAACAAATTCCCAACGTCGACGGGCCAGCTCCTCCCCTTCCATTAAAGACAAAGCCTCAGGTTCCAGCCCGACCGTCAAAGCCCGTAGCTCGAGATTCATCGGAAACAGTTCCACTGACAACAGTTGCTTCGAATTCATCAGCGAAGTCCATCGGTTCAGATAGCGGTGCTGCCGTGGCATCGAAACCAAAGCCTCCAGTCCCTTCGCGTCCCGTTGGTAGTAAGATTGCGGCTCTCCAAGGTGGCTTCATGTCCGATCTGAACAAACGCCTGCAATTAGGTCCTCAAGCACCCAAGAAAGATGAGCCAGTTGTGGCTGAGCCCGAAGAGGTGAAAGAAAAGGCTCCTCTGGTTGACGCCAGGAAAGGTAGGGCTAGAGGTCCGGCACGACGAGCACCAGCGAAGAGTCCGGCACCGGTTGCGGAGCCCACATCAGAGAAATTGTCAGCGATTATTCTTGGGTTTTCCAATGCGTCAACGTTGTGGGAGATTGATCCTGAAGAGAATCTACTTCAAGTTCCTTCATCCAGCGTTGAGAAAAAGAGGATCCAGTTGTGGAGACCAAGCCAGAAAAGCCAGAGTCGCCGATTCTTGCCGCGAATACGGCTGGCGAACCAGTACATGAAATTCCAGGAGCTTTCCCAGATCCAATCGAGACGAAACCAGCACCATCAAATGATGTGCAGGATGACGAAGAAGTGGAGGCAGCGCCCAAGAAGGCCATTTCCGTTCTTGAAGACCAGGCCGAGGCAGCACCTCTCCCGAAGCCAGTTCAAGAACAAGTGCTTTCAAATGATGAAGTCAACGAGGTGGAAATTTCGACGCCGGAGCCCACTGCTCCTACCTCGAAAGAGGCGGTTGTCAAGCCGGAGTCAAAATCTTCTAGTGCTGCTCTTACTGTTGAGGAGGATGAGGAAGACTTGACTGCTTCAACTGGAACTATCAAGGCTGCTTCGCCGACGATTGAGAAATAGATAGATTGTGGTGTTTTAGGTTTCCTTTCCATTAGTCTGGTGGTTTTTCTTGGTTTCATCCTGTTAATAGCATGTGTGATTAGAATCAAAAGAAGTTTCCAGTTGTTCTGAAGTTATTTGTTCCCTCTTCTATCTGCTTTGCTAATTTACATTCATTGGTTGGTTTACAGACGTCAACTTGTTGATGCCAAATCTCAACAACTAACCTCAGATTTTGCATCAACGAAGATCTAGATTACGAGTACTTCGAGTGATGAAAGAGTCAGATTCTCTGCCTCAATCCCCTGGCATTACAGTTCGCTGATCAACCCCAATCACGAGTGGCCAATACTTGCATTCCAAATTACCTAGGTTCAAAGTGTCTCCGGAAGCAGCAAGCTTTACCCCGCCTTCCATCCATGTAGCCGAGACCGCTACGTATTGTATCACCACCTCACCATAAACATCAGACCCCGCGGCCATAATAATCTTCAACAAAGATCCATATCTCACTTCCGAGGGAAGCTACGGAATTGATTTTTTTTTTTGCTGACGATTACTGTGCTATCGGATCACCTTTTCATTTTCCTCGGATTACTATTCCTTTGGATTACTGTTATTGCGAGTGGACATATCCGCGACTAGTATACTTGCGGATTGGCCTCTTTTCGTAATATATATCTCGAACTTGACTTGAGGCAGGTACGATTTTATACTTCGCTTTCGGAATTCAACAAGGCCAAATCCCTTCTCGTTCACAATATTTACACAAATCCTTTCCATTTGACGACAACAAGAAAAAAGAAGGATCAAAGTTAAGCTGGTAGATCTATAAGGTTCGATATGACGACTCAACTTCCTTTTAAAGTAAGTTTAATCTTCATGAAATTGGAAGCCGTTAGATGAAATTTCTGTATACATATATGAGAGTGAAAGATGGCTAATTACGGGTTTTTTTTCTGCCTTCTAGCTCGACAATCCCTCCTTGTTTAGAGATAAATCATACGTTGATGGACAATGGATCGAGAGTAAATCCGGGAAAAGATTCGAAGTTATCGGTATGTCACCACATTTCCTCTCTTCCCCTTGTTCCCCTAGTTTCCTCTTCCCTCCCCCAGAAGACTAACACCACCTTCCTTCCCCACCAAAACAGACCCAGGAACATCCCTCCCCTGGTCCAGCGCGCCGGACAACGACTCTTCAGATGTTGACCACGCCGTCCAAAGCGCGCACAAAGCATTTGAAATCTACAAGAAGACCAATCCAAGAGAGAGGGCGAGATGGCTGTTGAAGTGGGATCAGCTGATCAGGGACAATCGTGATGATATTGCTAAGATTGTTACGTATGAGACGGGGAAGCCATTGCCGGAGGCGCATGGGGAGTTGATGTATGCTTTGGGTTTTACGGTATGTTCTTTTTTATGTTTTTGGGTCTGTTTGTGTGAGGAAGGGGATAGGGAGAGGATTGTGGGAATGGAACTGAATGAATGCTGATGTTTGGGTTTTGCGTCTTTTAGTGGTGGTTTGCTGGTGAGGCAGAGAGAATCACTGGGACAGTCCAAGTTCCTGCTCAACCTGGTAGGAGAGTCTTCACTATCAAACAACCCATCGGTGTAGCTGTCGCATTGGTTCCATGGAATTTCCCGGTTGCGTGAGTACACCTCTTATATATCTCAACATTACAAACTAACTCTCATGAATTAGTATGATTCTTCGTAAAGCCGGAGCAGCACTTGCAGCCGGTTGTTCATTGATTGTGAAACCCTCCCCCGAAACTCCCCTCTCAGTCCTCGCTCTAGCGCATTTAGCAGAGGAAGCTGGTTTTCCAAAAGGAGTTTTCAGTGTTTTGACGACCAGTTTGGAGAATACGCCGTCATTGAGTGAGGCCTTGTGTAAGCATCCTTTGGTCAAAAAGGTTACTTTTACTGGTTCGGTATGTTGTGCTCGCTTGATTCCGTACTTTGAAGGAGGGTGGAGAACTTGAGAGTATGCTAACAATTTATCAGACAAACGTTGGTAAACTCGTCGCCAAACATTGCAGTGAAGGCTTGAAAAAGGTAACTCTGGAATTGGGAGGAAACTGTCCATTCTTAATCTTCGACGATGCAGATTTGGATCAAGCTGCCGATGGTGAGCCACCCATTCCCAATCATAACAACAACAACGCCTTCACATCTAGCCAACAAGCTAACACATCGCCTAAACAAACAGCCCTCATGTTCCTCAAATGGCGCAACGCCGGTCAAGCCTGCATAACCGCCAACCGCATCTACGTGCAAAAAGGCGTCTACGCCAAATTCGCCCAACTCATCAAAGACCGCACAGCCAAACTCGTCATCGGCCATGGCTCCGACTCCAAAACAACCATCGGACCCGTCACCACCTTCCGTACTCTCGAAAAAGCAAGTGCTCAAGTCGCCGACGCTGTAAAACTCGGTGGTCAGGTCATTCTCGGTGGTGACGGCACCAATACCGCAGCTTCCGGGAACGAGAAGACCAAAAATGGGTACTTCTTCGCTCCAACAATCATCACCGGTGCGACGAAGGAGATGCGGATTACGCACGAAGAGACGTTCGCACCGGTTATGGCATTGTATGAGTTCGGGACTGAGGAGGAGGCGATTCAAGTTGCTAATGACACGTCGATGGGTTTGGCGAGTTACTTTTTCACGAAGAATGTGGATCGTACGTGGAGGTTGTATGAGAGGTTGGAGGCTGGGATGATTGGTATGAATACTGGTGAGTTTTGAGACGTTTGTTTCTATTTCATTAATGAAGGAGTTGGGGGGAAACTGATGATGTTGTTGATGCTAATTTCATGGTCTTTAATAGGGAATACTTCGGCAGCTGAGAGTCCGTTTGGTGGAATCAAGGAAAGTGGATATGGTAAGGAGAGTGGGAAGGATGTCGCTGTGGCGGAGTATTTGATTACGAAGACGGGTACTTTGACTGTGGATAATATCTAGAAGGACTGTTCTAAGATTTGAGGGGTTTGAGGACTCTTCTTTCGAGGATGGTCCTTAACAAAGAGATCGGATTGACTTATTCAGATGCTAAGCGAGAAACTTCCTTTGTGCAGTCTATGTATTCCACTCATCAATTATCTCGAACTTCAGCATTCTCGAAAATTGTACACTCAGATCACATACATCCCCCATGCCTGTGAATATTCTTAAATTTGTATCTTCACCACCATATCACATCAAAACTATACCTTCTTTTCCTCCTGTTCAGCACACCTCCTCAACTTCAAAATATCCACTAACTTCAACTCCCCCTTCCCACCCCACCCCGCCACACCCGCCTCAACCTCTGGCCTTACACTAACATACCAAGCCCACGCTCTCCTATCCAATTCCTCCCTCCCAATCCAATCCACCCAACTCTTAAACACCAAATCCAGTGCCCCCAGCAACAACCCCAAATTATCTTCCTTCTCCCTTGCCAACTCCGCCGCCGTTCTCTTCTTCTTCTTTTTCTCTTTCTCTTTCCCATTCTCATGTACCACCATTTCATCCTCTGATATAGGAGGTGAGGGGAAGGCTTTCATAATATAAGCCCTCGCGCCCTCGGGTTTATGCACGGCCATCTCTCCCACAGAACTCTTATGTTCCGTAGACAAGTCAAGGCCCCATAACGCTTCATCGCCTACGGCACTTACAATTCTCATTCTCTGTCCCAACACCTCTTGAGATACTTGACTCATGATTCTCCATCTATCTGAGCCTAACATGATACCGCCGTACCATCTCGTCACCACTAATAGTATACCAACAATGTTATTCTCTTTTAAGATATTGAGTAAGTGACGACCACCACCGGATTCGCCGTCGTCGTCGGAATCTTCGTAGAGGCCATAGGGGCCTTGGGCGCGGTAGGCGGAGATGTTGTGGTCTGCTGAGAGGAGAGAAGGGGTGTTTGCGAGGAGTGTGGTGAGTGTAGTTTTGGCGTGGGTGGAGGACGTGATGGGGATGGAACGGGCGATGAAAGTTGATTTTTTGGATGTGATAGGGGTGGATATTGTCCAGGTTGCTTGTTGCATTTGGGAGGGTGAGGGTGAGGGGTCGGGTTTTATTGTAGTTGTTGTGGAATGTTGCGTTTGGCTCTCCTCGTCAACATCCTCTTCTTTCTTTAGAATTAACCCCTCCTCGTCATTCTTCTCCTCCTCTTCCCACTCATACCCACCCCTCTTCAAAACCGGTACTTCCCTCCCCATAATCCTAACCTTCGGCCACCCTTCTCCTCCCCCACCATCTCCCCCATTAATTCCCTTCTCCAACCCCAAACTAACGGCCTTACTCCTACTATTCGCACTTACAACCGCCTGCGCCAGACTCAACCTCCCACTCAACGGCTGCCGTGGCATAGTATACTTCAGCAATTGCACTGCAAACGCCAGGACCAGCGGCGCACGGTTTGTATATATTATTGTGTTTGAGATCGCTTCTTCGTCTTGGGACGGTTGTGGTAAAGCGAGGGATTGTTCGAGTTGTGAGGGGGTGAGAGGGGCGGTGGGGAGGGAGTAGATTGATTTATGTCGTTTGGATGAGGAGGATGAAGTGTCGTCATCAACAGAGCGTTTGTTGTTGGTTGTAGAGGAAGTAGAAGAAGATGAGCTGGTTTTAATGGCGGCTTTACATGCTGCCAGGAGGGATTTTGCTGCTTTTTCGTCCGGGATGGCTTTGCTTACTGTGGCCATGTCGGAGGATGCTATGGTTGATATGCTAAAATGCTGCTAGTTAGAAAAACACGCCAATAAATATAGAGAATTTGAACGATTGATCTAGAAGAAGTGTAGAACGCACCTGAATAGCCCCACGTCTCGAAGTTCCTTGACGTGTCCCATTGCAGCCATCATAGGGATTTTGTTGCGGCCGGTCGTCAATAGACGCAGTAGGTCTTGTACGTCCTTTGCAGTCGCCATAGTTATGAGATTTTGGTATTGTTCTGTCAGGATGCCAGAAGAATGTTACGCGACTTTGGAAATTGT
>JBAMDN010000607.1:0-38687 GCA_037074945.1 Tetracladium marchalianum | reverse complement strand
TACTACAGCACGCCGCTTTCCCTGGCCTTGAGGAGAACATCAAATTTATCGGGAAAGACGCACAGAGCAAGAAGCCACTGAGAATCGATAGACATCATAAGATATTGCTAAAACAATTCTGACTAAATTTCTGCTATTCCGTGTATCTCACTACATTACATTCAACCATGCCGTGGTGTCTTTCAAGTTCAGGAAGCGCAACAGTTGTGCCTACTTGAGCAACGCAAGCATTATCTCGTAAGCCTCCTACCTCAACTCCATGCAGTGAGACAAGAGGGAATATCTCTTATTCAGCATAAACACCGGTGGGATTGGTTTGAAAACTGGTGATACTTTTGATGCATTTTTGCATATGCGACAAAGTCCTAAGTCCGAAGGATCTTATGACAAATGAGGAGCTTGGAATGGCATGATTGGTCAAGGGGAGGCTTGATCACACAATCCGTGTGGGATAGAGAGCCTGAGGTAATCAAATGATATGCTTAATTGTTGTTCGCTAGTGTGGGGATAGAGTGTGAGGTAATCAGATGAGATGTTTAGTTGCTGGTTGCTAGAGTTGCCATGTGCTAGAGGGTAGCGTTGTGGTCGTATTACCAAATAACGTTTCATTTATTCTATATAAACGAGTGCCGAAGGGCTTGCAATACCATTCTCAGTCTCTCAACTCCATACTGCTTCACCCATCTCATCGATACTCACTTGGACACACTTCAACTTCTTTCGAACTGACTTGTAAACTTCCAGTCTAAACACAAAACACAAACACAAACACAACCCATCACAACATCACAACTTTCGATCTTCCCACCCATTGACCCATTCACAATGTCATCTCCAATAATCCTCATCCTAGGGGGCGGCCTCAACACTGGCGCGAAAGTCGCCCAAAAGTTCGCCGCAAACGGCTTCAAAATCGCCCTCGTCACTCGAACATCATCCACCCATCAAGACAACAACACTCGCGATCTCATAATCAAAAACGACCTTACAGATGCCACTAGCGTGAAATCCATCTTCGACGAAGTCAAAGCCAAGCTCGGCGTTCCTAGCGTCATTGTCTACAATGGTATGTACACTCACTCCATTCCCTTCCTTTCTATACATTAATATATATCTATATACTGAAAAACATCCAACTAACTCACGAAACTCTCTCTTTCTCTATAGCTTTTGTAGCAAATTACAACCCAGACATTCTAGCTGCGAGCGTTGAAGATTTCGCATCGGGTCTGACGGTCAACACCACGAGTGTTTATGCCGCTGCTAAAGAAGCCGTGGCGGGTTTTGATACTTTACCTTCTGATATCACCAAGACATTTATCTTCACGGGTAATAATTTGCCTAGGAACCCTATCCCGGCCTTGATTGATCTTGGGACCGGGAAGGCCGCGAGCGCGCATCTGATTGAGGTTTGGTCGAAGAGTTTTGGGGGCAAGGGGTATAAGTGAGTTTTCTACCTTACTTCTTCACCTCTCCGAACTTTCGTTCTACATAGAGTTGGGAGTGAGAGAAATGTGGCTGCTGGGATTTGAGGGATTTTTACTGACCTTGTTCTGAGCTAGCTTCTACTTTGGTGACGAGAGAAAGGCGGATGGATCAGCAGTTGGAGAAGCCATTAGTGGTGATAACCATGCCGAGTTCTATTGGAAGTTGGCTCAAGATAAGAAGCAAGGATCTTGGTATGCTTCCTTCGTTGATGGGAAGTATGTTGATTTCTCTGGTTGATGGGGAAGTCGCAATAGAGGGGACCAGATGCTCTATGCGAGGTAGACTTGAAGGGAAGTGGAACACAAGAGACAATGATTTTACAGTTGCTTTGATGAAGATTTTAGAGCCGTTAAATACGTGCACTGATTTTATATGCTTGATTTTGTTACGTTGCGATTCTCGCTGTTGTGGTTTTGTGAATGAACAATTTTTAACATCGACAACACTTCTTCATATTGTCGAAAGGTGCAATCGATATTGCGAAAGAAGTCTCCCAGCATGTCGAACAGGAATCTTTCCATGTCATACTTAATGGTCATACTTAACGTGAGGACGGAATTTCCAAATTCTAGTATAATGATGTTTGTGGTTGACTTTGGTATGTGTGGCAGATTTCAAATCATTTCGTCAGCACCTAACTTCAAGGATAGATGAACTTAATCCAAACTTCATGAGAAATAGAAAAAAACGAGGTTTGACTCGAAGACGTAAAGTCCTATCTTCAACGGCCGTCAAGACTGGGTTTTTCTAATCTTCTCAAATCCCCTGTCCGTAACCCACCTGATCCGTTCCGAATTTCACCACTTCCCAAAGCAAACTCAACACGCAAACCTGGTTTTCCAAACCACTCTTGACAACTTGATATTCTCAAAAAAAACATAATGTGAGTCTTAAATTCAAATTCTTACCCTTTCCTGTGCTTGAATTATGCTTTGGGGATGGGAATTGGATTAGAATCCCTCTCAAGTAGCAGGCTTTGACTTCTCAATTCACCTAGTTGCTAGAACGCGTGAATATCTTGAATCAATTAATCTCAAGTTGGTATAGGTAGACGATTGATTGAGGAAGTACCATCCGTCTCCGCATCTAGGAAGACGGTTTTCGAACAAAACGTTAGTTTGATTCGTCAAGCACCTAGGACCACACTTTTGTGAAAATCGATCAGTCCACATCCACAGAGATATTTATTCTCAAAATACCGTCGATATTCTTGTCATTCATCACCTTCCTTGTTGCATTCACTGCTCCGTTCTGTTATGATGGTCTCCATTTTTGGGTCACCGAGTAAGGACGGGGAGTTGAGACGAGATCACTTCAAATGTACCAATTCACTTGCACGGCCTGCGAGGTACAATTAACAGTTCTTTCCAAAGATATTAGATTTTTCTAGGAGTTCATCAACGATTCTCAATAGTATTCTGAATGAAGTCTGATATACTCGCATGGAATTATTTGAAGTCAATGGGTCGTGGCAATCAATCCATCCCACATCAGGAAACCCAGAAAAGTCGAGATACGTATCATCTAATCCTTCTCTCTAGTTCAAACTATGTAATAGGTTTTGTAAACGAACTTTTAAATTTGCACTATGGAGAAATTAGGAAATAGCACAGACTTCTTATCTAGGGGTTTTCACTTTCGCCATGATCAAGTCGATGCTCTGGGAAGCAGAAGCAGGTGAGAATGAATGAAGAATAAATAATAGTAGAATAGTCTGTAAGAAATCTCGAGAGGAGTAACAGTTGAGTGCGAATGGAAATTTTCAATGTTCTTTTCAACGAAGTCTTCGGAGAGCGTAATGTTGATCGGCTAGAACAGAATTTGACTCACATATCACTGGTAAGTGTTGCCGTAATTCAGATGATGATTCAGACCTTGAAAAATATATTGAAGAAAAATAATTTCGAAACTCCACAGTTCTCTGACTTTTCATTTCTTTAGTTTGAATCTAGATGCTGTGTGCAAGTCACTTAGAAGTTATCATTCATCAACGTACTATAGCTAAGCCTAGTCTCGAACATCGACACGTCTCGTTATATTTATACAAACATATCTCTACAAGTATTCATTGCGTGATCGAAATTGTAGAATTCATGGAGATGGAAAGTTCTTCAAGCTCCATCAACTCCCTCGCTTCCCCTTCTTGGATTGATTCAATGATTGAACAATTGAATCAGCATCCATAACATCTCGCCAATGACACAACGTGGTATTTCACAAATAAATGCACCAATCTTCATTTCCTCCGTGGCGTTTTCGTCTCCTCGATCGTCCCGTCCACAGCTGATGTCTCCGTGACCGGCAAGCTCGCTATCAGCATAAGCGTCTTCCACCAAATGCCTTCACTATCTTACCCAGATCAGTAATGAATTGATGGTCTTCCTTGGAATTCCTATCATTTTAACAATTCCCTCAGCACTTCACTCTTCTAAAATCGCCCATCCCAAACCAACTCCATGATTCAAATCCAGGCCTCCTCCACAATTCAGTTCGTTTCTCCTCGCTTACCCCACGTTTTATCTTGTTACCCCTCCACAGAAGATCGCTCCATCTACTTATCATGTTCCAGTCCATTATTCAAGCGCGCGCGCAAGATCTAGGAGCCCGGAAGAGCCGTCGGGTAGTCTAACAAAGCTTAAAGGAGCGGTGAAAGATTCAGCGCGTTGCGCGTGGCGCCTGCGACTTACATCTAGTTATCTTATTTGATACGTGAGGGGCATTTTCGGCTTCATGACTAGAAGCTTGCTAGAGCAGAAAGGCATTTGGTGGTGGTTGGTAGTCGTGAAGTCTTGACCAGCGTGTGTGTGAGGCTGCGAGCTAGGGGAAGTCGACATGTGGTGATCGCGAGACGGGCTGGTTCTGAGTTTGAGATTTGAGAGAGGGGGGGGGGGGGATCGCAGCGCTCTAAGAGAGCGAAGGGTGTAATCTAGAACGAATTGGTGGGTCTTTGTTCTAGCGAGAATTGAATGATTTGATCGAACTTGCTTGGAGGTTTGGAAGATGATACTTTGGATGGAGTGTGTGGAAGTTTGAGGCAATTTGAACTTTGACTTGCTTTCCGGGTGAAATGATATCACATTGGGGGACTCGTGTCACCGTGAGAACGCCGCAGAGAGTTTGATTAGTTTTCTAGCTGATTCATGTCATTGACCAATTGAAAAATTAATCCACGGAAATACGAAATACTTTGGTTCTTCGAAGTGAAGGAAAGTAAGTCCTGGTGGATTTGTCACTTCATGTGGTCTGACTGCCACTTCTTTCCTTCACATTCATAAATTCAATTCCGCGGTGCCAAATTCCCAATAGCAGTTCTACGAAGCTACTAATCCGCATAAGTATGTACCATTGCAACGTTGCAAATCGTTAGGATTGAGAATGATACCGTGGACAAGAAATGGTGAAGATCGCGAAAATCGGAGCTGATCCACCATTTGATCTTTTCTGTCTCGTTTCTTTCTGACTTGGACCGACCGAATTTATCTAGAGTGGTGTATCCCTCTGTGCTTGAACTCGAGCCCTGATTCGAGGACTTGAACATGAAACTATCAAGTGTCTTGCGGTTGTCTCGCTTGTTGACGTGTGAATTTTTAAATTCCCAAAAACTCATCCATTGACGATGAATTGTGGTATTGGCCATGACGACTATGAAAGCAAGTAATCTTACAGGTGTATGTTAAGTTTTTCTCTCGAGTTGCAGAATAAAATCACACAGGATGTAATCAATTCCGGTATCAGACGTCTCTCCTTCCCCGCACCTTCGTCTTGCTCCCCTCCCCCCCTCCAAGACATTTCGAGACATACATCAACCTCAGCTTACCAACCTTCCAAATCTCCCAAAGTCGCTGCAAACACTGTATCAGCACGAAAATACATACACGTAGTCATACAAGAATGCTAGATGGCCAATTTAATATTTCCTGCCTCCATTTCAAATCTTCGAGATTAGCAATCAAGCATCACCACGCATGTGCCAGCAGAAGCAGTTGATGATACAGGAGGAGAGTAAGACCACACCTCTTCGCTTCTCGTTCTTAGCTTCCCCGCATTTTCGTTCAAACGACGCCGCGTACAGCCACCTGTCTAGTCTGCTGTTGTGTACCCGTAAGAAATATATTAGGAAAGGATTATTCTCAGCCGAACAGACTGAGAAGTGTATTGCAAACTTACGAAAAGAGATAGATAGGTGGTAGTGTTAGTAAGCCAAGCCCAAGGGAATTGGCTGCTCATATCATGTCATGATCAGCGTGGCTAAACTTCGTTCCTATTTTTTTTCTGAATGGTATAATCATTCTGCCATCTGGGCCAAGGTGAATAAGGTGGAGTCTGGGGATAGACCGGCATGTTTCTGAGACCTTGTGCTGTAGAAGGCGGGGAGGAAGATGCAAGTACGACAAGCCAGACGCGGACAAGAGAGCGAGTGCGGAGTGAGGGTCACAATTATTTTGCAGATCCTATCATAGCATTATGCATTGATGGAAAGGGAAGCCTTGTCAAGTTGTTTTGAACAGTACGCAAACTACCACTGCAACCAGTGTGGATATGTTTGATATCATTTTGCATCTCGACACTTCGTTGGCGGTGGAGGAGAGACACGAAGCGAAGGCTTTCGCCTCTCTCAACACTTTCGGAGATAGAGGTATGGAGGATGCGGAGAGAAATGCAGGGTCCCTTCAGATTTTAATGCACCCCATCTTCGACCATTATCAACCTCTCATCTTGGTCTTCTCAAGTCTGAAGTCTAGAGTGGAACGATCGCGACGAGAATCGAATGAGGTTTCAAGTACAAAGCAGGCGAGATTCACATGTGAAATGTCAAATCCGCCTTGTACGCATTTCGTGTTACGTGCATATCTCCGCTGCACCTAGGTAACCCTGTTAAAAATGGTGACTGCAGTCGCATATCAAAGGAGCAGAAATACACCAAAGCGCTTCTTCTGGTAGGGATCTGGAAACGAAAGAGGCAGTATAGTCCAGATAGATTGAGACCCGGCTGCAGCGCCATGCAGTGTTGATATCAGCCTCTCTCGCCATAATGTCACCTCTTGTCTTCCCAAAGGTATGGGTACAACACCCACCACCGTTGCTAAAGGGCTGGCTATGTTGTTATTTCGGTGGTGGAATGAGTGCTTGCAGCAAGGCGTCAACGGTTCAGTTTAACCGGCAGATGGATTGGATTCATCCTATCTGAGGGGCCTCTGGTTTCCGAAATTGTGCATGGGAAATTCAGAGCGGAGTCCAATAGAATTTATATTCATGGATTGTACGTGGCAGGGTAACTGGAGGGTGGGAGTTTGATGTTGGTATTGGTACTTGGGAGTTCAATGGTACGAATTTGGATGTCCACACACTTCCACTTTGGGATATTTCCCAGGCTTGTCGTGGAGATCTTCCAAGGAGTGGAAGGGCCCCTGATTGCGTAGCCCTCGTCTGACTCTCGCCTTGGGCCTGCCCTACAGGAAAGCTCCTACAGTACAGAGTACAGTAGCAAGAAGCTCTCCCGTTGACCCTCAATTCCTCAACACCACTCCACCATCAACCATTATCGGTATGCACAACAATCCCCATCGGATCAGCCTCTTTACTTCTTCAATAGTGAGTAGCCGAAAGGCAAAGCGGGAAACCTAACATAGTTGCCGTCCCTCCCGATTCCAGGGCCCGATTTCCAACACCAGGGTCGAAGAGGTTGCTTGCGCAATTGTGGCTTGAACCACCCTCCTCCGTCTTGGGAATTATTTTCAACGAATTCTCACGGCAATAATGGTAACTTTTCTTTTCACTCCTTCTTCGGCCTTTGCTGATAGGAATGTCACAGAGGAGTGGGAGGATTAGGATGGAGGATCGTGGTGGCGGCGGATCTTTTCATGCCTGTTGGTGGCGATCGGAAGCGGTTAAACGATGAGAAAGGCGAGTATTCGAGCGATGTGATGCGATGGCGAGAGAAACAGGACAGGGCTGGGAAGCGGTGAGATTGGATACAAAGGTATGTGAAACCTTGACTCGACGTCCGAGTTACAGTACCCTTCCAATACAACTCATCAATCAAACTTTCCGTTGATGCTATTCTTGAACGGGAAGTAAGCAAGAAACTTTCGGATATTCATTTTGTGAAATGAATTGAGGCAAGGGAACAGTCATGATAAGGCCGGTAGAATTACCTAAATGATATGTGCTCTAAAGCAAAAAGAAACAGTTCATCGGAGGAAGCAATTGAGGTTGCGAGAGGATGGTGTTGTGGCGTGAATGGGTGATTGTGAAAGGAGGGGTGATGTTTTGATGATGGTATAGTGCATGGAGGGGCACTTTATTTCCAACGTCTTGACGAGGCTGTCGATCGATTATTCATGTATCGTGACTCCAGGGGACCTCTACCAGTTGTCGATCAAAGGTTATTTGTACTTCAACATTGGACGAGGCTTTGTGCTTTGCTGTAGCGGTTCCACGGGTTAGAAGTTAGCCAACGATCTCGACCACTGTGTTGTTTTTGATGGCCTTTCGCTTTGATATCAATACTCGTGTGCTTTCACACACGCACACTCATGAGATGGTGGGCCTTCTTACGTTTCTCAACGTAAGCAAGTACATTTATCTGGGGGCATCTCTGGGGTATGGAGAGATGTTGATCCATCTGCTGTTCCGTCTCGCCATCACAACTCCAACTTCTCCTCTTCCCATCACCCCCTTTCCCCTCCTGGAGTTGAAGACTAAAATAATAATCGGGAGAATTAATGGAGGTTGGAGGAGGGTCGCAGTTCGTGGCGCACGTTGAGGCTCCACACACACAGGCCTGCGTCCAAAACGCACACAAACTGCATACACACATCCTCCACCTACTCCACCACATACACATCAACATCCACACACACACACAACCAACCATCCACACACCACACAGAGCGCCCACACACACACACGCCGCCGAGGAGAAGTCCAGCCGTGTTCGTTCTTCGGGCCTGTTTCTGGTCCCTGTACCGGATGGTCATCAGAGGCCGATCCGAGTCTCCTCTTGTCTCCATCCCCGACCGATGTAATACAGCGTAACAAGCGCTTCTTCTATCCAGTCAGAGCATGCAGATACTACTCGACAGTGACAGCGGCTATCACATGTCATTAACCGTCTTCTGCCTTGTCAAGCCTTCTCTAACCTCATCCATCCTCGCTCTCGCTTGGTCTTGCACATTTTGCTCACATATCTCCGGAAATGCAGATGCTGGGACTTCTTGAAGCAGCAAAACACAGCGAAGAATAAAAATCATCGCAGCGTGCCGTTCACTTTCATCTACAATAATACGACGGCTTGGAGGCTCCACTACCCTTACTACTGTTGCATCTTCCCACACAATTCTCAACATTGCTCACCATGCATGCAAAACATCCCAGCTAGAGCATAGCGGATGGGGTGATGGTTGGTTGAGAATAAGATTTCGCCATCCATCCATCCATCGAATTCAT
The DNA here is from genome assembly GCA_037074945.1 of Tetracladium marchalianum. Classification (NCBI taxonomy): domain Eukaryota; kingdom Fungi; phylum Ascomycota; class Leotiomycetes; order Helotiales; genus Tetracladium; species Tetracladium marchalianum. Next base: position 29,750 of record JBAMDN010000607.1, on the reverse strand, counting down.
TCGCCTTCTCGCTTCGAGATTTTCAAGAGAGCCCCATTATTCTCGTCTGATTTCGGCTCGAGGCTCCTATTGTCTCGAGTCTTGGACATCACTGAATCCAAAACTTGTCCCACTGCAACCTGCTTTGCTTAAGAAAAGACCACATACAGAATACCTATCGAGGTTAATGGATGCCTAAATGGCTGACTCTGCCTTTGCACCTTTCACAGAATTTCTGGCACTCGGCTTGGCGATGGGTCGATTTCCATTCTTTGACATGCCATCGTTGCGTGTTATTTGCCTTCCTCTGCGTAATCCGATAAGGACGCATTCGGAACCAAACTTCTCTCGAGATGTCATGCATACGGTGCACACTGCATCACAACCGACCCATACATACTCCTTACTGTATTCGAATTTGATGGACATCACGAAACCGGACGAGGTAGGATGTCGATAATCTTGATAGTGGCGAGATCTCAACCTTTTTTTTGTATCCCCCTATCATGCTCATTCTACGCAAGATTGCGTGTGAATTGGCACAGCTGAATCCTCTTTTTGTTGTTATTACTAATCATCATTCATGATCATCGAGATGGCGCCGAGATGTCGTGCAGTACTGCTGCTCTGACAAACTCTTCTGTCACACATACAGTACACTGTTTGTCAAGGATGGAGCTTCCTCGCTTGGGGAGCTTGGGGAAAGGGAGAGCGGAAGCGAAACGTCTCCATCCACCATCCATCCATCATCCACTTTGCTTGACGAGATGGTTTGTGAAGTGGATTTGTGCTTTGTAGAGCACGGCGGTGGGGCCATAGGTAGGACTCCCTGTTGAGCGCGGATGCGGATCTGCGCTGAAGATCGGGAAAAAGGTTTTCTAGACCTCACTTCTTTGCCTCACTCATACATACCAGTGTCTAGTCATAGAATCCAGTATCACGATCCTGAAAACACATCCTGTACGAAAGTGAGGCTACCATCATACGACAAGAAAAAAAAAGCATACACACATCAAAATAACCTTTCGACCGCCAGCCAGCCATTCTGTCATCCCATCTTCCAAAAAAGCAAAGAGCTAATTCTCTGCAAACGCGCATATCGATACTGCAGGAGACGTACTGTATCTAGGAGAATTTAAAGAAAACAAATCCGTGCGTTCCGCTCAACGTCTAGAACGGCCAAAGTACTTTAGCAACAACGCCTTGAAATAAACGCCCACCAACCATAAGCACCCCACCTCACCCTTCGAAGTACATTCTCAATACGTCCGAATCTCTCTTTCTCTGACACTCCCTCGACTCCTTAGCGAATCAACCAAGCCAAACCATCTACAAACAGGTAACACAACTCCGAGCCGCGTCCGCGTCTATCTGTTTTCAAAACACTAGCTACATAGAGTATCTCCATCTTTTCAATTGAAGCTACTGTACTCCGTATGGAGTGTACTATTGTATGTATGTACATACGTTCAGCACTCAGCGGCTCCCCAACGAAAAGCGGCTGTCTGGCTTGGAAGGGTTAACAGGTTTGATCCTCTCCGGTACTACTGGCTATGATGGTGTGTGGTGGTAGCATTCTAGTAAAAAATCTGCATCCTCGTGGCGTCTTTTTTTTCTCTCCCCCGAGGAAGTTTCGGCGAGGTTTACCCATTAGCACCAACGACACGCAAAGCGCCATATTCGGCCTTTGGTTGGTTGCTTCAACTTGACTGTTGAAAAGATTGACTGGCTGAAGGGTACGAGCGATGGCTTTTTTTTTCTTTGGATTTTTTTTTGGGTAGGAAAAGTGTGAACGAGGATGGAACATCTCAATTGGGGATTTTGAGGGAGAAAAGTGAGACAAAAGATGGTGTTTTTGCCACGCTGAAAAATTGATTGTATGCCGTCGTACGGTGTTGATGAGAAATTAGTACAGTAACGGGAATGGGTGAGTCAGTGGAGGCAAGAAAGACAAGAGAGACAAAAATAATTGAGGTGAGATTAGAATAGAGTGAGTAATTTGGTGTCCAATTGAAGAGGGCATTGTGAAGTAGCTTAGTATGTTAGTGAGCTGGATTTCACGATATGCTTCACTTTCTTAACTTTCAATATTCAACAACAGGCATTCGGCCCCTCCCTCCTCGAACCTACAATTAAATTCAATTCTACCCTACTCCAGCCTCTATTCCTCTAGATTCGAAGCCGCCATTTTGTAATCACAATCGCCGTGTGCATACAGTATTGAACTCTCTCAATCAAACTCCAAGACAAACATATCCAAAAAACTCCCCCCAAAAAACCAGAATACTGCATGTAAAGTCAATGCAGTCTCTGATTCAAGAAACAATACCCCCACGTATCTGAACGACTCACTCAAGCCACTTGCTACAGCGCATGAAAAGTATTGCACTAGACCCAGTACTTCTTTTTACAGTCCAAGTGTGAGCGCTTTCTCAACCTTGCGCTTCACCAGATGTAAATGTCCTCCGACTTGCTGGTTATGAACTCCCCCAGGCTCCTGCTGCTCATCTCATGTCTTGCCTCAAAGGAACTCCACTGCCGAGACCACAGTACCACTACGAAACTCAACTCAAAGTCACCTTCCTAAACCAAGCCACCCATCTCTATTAGACTCATTTCTAACTCCCGTCGCGCTGTTTAGTGCTCCCCAGATTCGAGAACCGAGAAGCGTACAGGCATTTCGCATCATACACAGGTACCGCGTATTTCTCATACCACCTAGAGCCCTTCAGGCTGATCACGAAGATGGCATTTCCAGCGCTCCTCATCCGCTAAAGTAAGAATCCCAACAAGATCTCCACAAGTGGAGAGGTAGCGCGACAGGAGACGAGCGGAAAGTCACGACGAAGTTGAATTCAACAATCCAAAGTGGTGGTGGGCTGGCGAAATACAATTGCAGTGCAGGACAGACAGCATGTTATCAATCAAGAGTAACGATCCACTTGTCGCATCGGAGATCTCTTCAATTCTCTCTGCGAGTCTCCTTGCAGTCTTGCACAGCGCTGTATGGAGATACTGGGTGTGTTGGTGGATTTCATAGTGGAGTTTTTGGTAGATAGAGAAAGTTTGTTTGGGGAGATGTTCTCCGGTATCGTGTCCGGGTACGGTGATATGCATAAGAAGAATTGAAGTAGATGGAAATTGAAAGATCCTGGTTGATAGTGAAGTATATTGATGTGTAAATCGATTGCGATTGTGGGAGAGATTATCAACGGGAAAAGTAGAAGTGGAAGTAGCAGGAACTCTTTGTCTCGAGTATGTCATTTCGCAGTGTTATACAACATCACGATACAATCCTCCTCATTCCAAGATATAGCACCGTAGCCGTTCTTGTCAGCCACACCATTCACACTAGTCTCAGCCCCACACCCTCCAGTCAGCAAGATCTAGAACTCTCGCCAAGCCATCCCAAAATCTCCCCCTTCCTTCCCTCAAACCTTGGTAACATCCTCGTCATCCTATTGGCTGCTTCAGCTTTTTTCTCCTCTTGCCTCCGGCTTCCGACCTTGGCAACCTTGTAAGCTCACATTCTCACTCGCTGCTCTCACCAGTGGTCTTCACCAAGCTCAACCTAAACGTGATGCAACGCATGAGAAAAGCCGTTTTTGGTGGTCAAAGAAAAAGTCAGAATGCCACAAGGAAATCTAATCCGGATGAAGGTTAACGTTGCAGTATGCGATGTTGTTTCCTTGGAGCTGGTGATGGTGGCTTGCTTTGGCTTGAATCGAAGCACAGCTCACCGCTCTCTTGGTGATCTGACTTTTCTCACTCTATGAAGGGGGGGAGAGGGAGGGAATGAATAATGGACAGGCACGTTTTGTTATAGGGATCGGCTCCATGGGTTGCGCCGCGGCGGGAGAGGGATCAAGGTCCAAGGAACAAAAGGGGAAGCATGAGCATGACAAGGAAGCGCGAACTCGAAAGGAGGAAGGTGGTCGTTCGTGGTGGTGGTGAGAGAGATAAGGAAAGGGATGATCTATGATATGAATCGGGATGTGCATGTGTGTGTGTGGAAGACGCGACAGACACGGAAATGGACGTAGAGAATGGAAGAGATCAGCGGTGTGCCTCGGATTCTAGACTCCCCATCGAAAAGGTTCACCCACAAAGATGGATTTCTCAAAATTAAAAACCCCCTCGTGAAATACAAAAACATGAAACTCAATTCGATTCGAAACCCTCGAACGGTGGGAAATAAAAGTTTCCTGTCGATTTGGGCAAGAGGATCGCAAGCGAACCTTCCACAAAAGCAAAGAGGCAATCGATGACGAAATGTAGTTGAGATCCCTGCCAGCAAAAAGAGCTGAAGAGGGCTACCTGTCCACGTTTCAAACGATTGGCGAATTGAGACGCGCCCCGAGAATGTTTCAAAATGCCCAGCGACGTTCGTGAGCAGCGAAAGCAAAGCCCGCAGGCTGAGATTTGTCACGAGAAGGCCTGTATGGTTCATTTCATTGCTCAAACTCAGGCCATGATGATGATGGTGGTGGTGGTGATGATGAGATGGCAATCTGATCATTTCGCTTCTTTCGACAAAAGACCCAGTCCGAGAGGCTCCTCTTGAACGTCTCGTGTTCTCTTGCTGTACCGCGCCGTGGGTTGTGCCTTGGAAGGGGAAATTGGCGACAATGTTTGGTTGTTTGACGGGCTCTTGGATGTTGCTTGGAGGGAGAGGATGGGGCAGCACTTGGGAGGAAAGGACTTTGTGCGGTACGTGCACCATGGAACGCGCTTGAAGTTTGGTTCGGTGGGGGGACGCTGCCTTTTCTCTGTGGTCAGTGTGTCCTTGGTGGGGGTCTTGGAGAGGTCTTGGAGTTGGTACTTGGTACTTGGTACTTGGTACTTAAAATGGCGGACGTCATACCCTCAATCTCCAGGTTGCAGACTGTCCGGAACGAGAACAATGCCTCGAGGCCACAGCTTCTGGGCAGCGTTGAACAAAAGAAATGAAGATCAAGGGATGGATCGTGGCATGATTTGATGACAAGCAAGAGTCACAAACATGTTTCCAGCGCTATGGGTGGGCGTCATACAGTAATGCTGGTCGGAAAACAAGCTACAGAGATCATCAGAGTTTTTCCATTTTTACTGCTGTACGCGGCGGTACATGGTGTGCGGTTTGATCGTGGCCGGTGGATCAGGTACAGAAAAGCGACGATCGTCGCCGCACACTGCCGATGCCATTCTCCCCCAAATGCCCATCTCCGGCAACGAGTTCACGATGTTTCGCGAGAGTGGGGTGCGCGGTGCGGTGCGCGAGGCGAGGGAGATGGAGCGGCTAGGGTGTGGGATAAATGTATCCATCCTTGAGATTGGGATGGTGCTTGGCTGGCGATTGCAACGACGAAGTTGATCTTTCCATGGCTGTTCGTTTGCCGTACACGAGGAGCAGCCAAGCTGATGCTGTTGTGCGAGGCGACCGTGGTCAGTTGACGGAGATTGTGGGATTCGTTTCGCTCCTTTGCTCTCCTTTGCCTTGAACGGGGAGATTGGATGGGTAAAGAGGACGATGACGAACGAGGTAGACGACCACACTGAAGGTACAGTACGTGCGTCTGATACACCTCTGTCCACCAGCACGGTAGTTGAGGCAAAAAGAGAAGTCGTTCAAGAGGGCCTCAGGTGATCTTGCCGAGCAGTGGGAGATGAAAAAGGTGTTCGTCCACCGCCAGATCTCGAAGGTACATATGAAATTGCTATCGCATCTTTCTTATCAAATAGCCGTTTGTCTGGGCGGGTCTGTGAGAGAAGATGGTGTGCTGCTCATGGCTTCTCATCCAATGTGAGAGCGAGGATGCGGCTCGTTTAATCTCCATGGCTTGATGGCATGTTATCCTGCATGGAGTACAGTACATGTTCAAAATATCCATCCAGCAGGGTTGGAAGGTGTTTCGATAGGCCCAGCCTCAACACAAACTGCTGTGTTTCAATCCTTTTGGAAGCATGCAGTGCTATTATCGTTCGAATATGAATGGCATGTTGCGGTGTGTGCCGCGCGCCTTCGTTGGTTACAGATGCTCAGCACGGCTGGGGAGGTGCCGTCGGCATGGATGAGGAGGATGAGCAATTCACGATGGAATGTGGTGAGATGCGACTCGCCGGGCATCCTATCAGACCAATCGACCCTTCCGTTTCGACGCAGTGAGAATAGAGTTGTACTTTACTTTAGACTTTTCGTATAAGAGTGAGGGGAAGGAAAGCATTGGTTTATTCATGGTGATTGAGCCTGCGGATTCGTTTGAGGGTTTCCGAAGCTGCCGACGCGGTTCGGCACATCCGATAGACCTCGCACCCATGCTGACATCTCCGTGGGATGAAAGATAGACTGCGAATAACCTCATATCTGCCACGCTGAGTTTATGACAGCGGGGTTCACGCAATTGATGCTTTGGCACGAGATCTGCAATCGATGTGAAGGTAACTTCATCACAAGCTTTCCGGCAACGAGGCTTCGCGAGACGGGCTTGCCACTCGGCTGCAGCTCCTTGCTCTTCTCGTCGAAAAGGCTGATAAAGACCATCAAGAGACGAGACAGATGCAAAATAGATTAAAAACGGAAACGTCAACACGAAACTGAACATCGGCAAGAGAAGCTGAGGGATGGTCCTCCGATATACTTCCTAGCACGGGCCGTGATGGGCAGAGGAGGGAGAGCAAGCCGAGAGTGTGAGTTCCCTCATGCCGCCCGAACGTGTCTGTCGAAGGAGGGCACAGCATAGGAGACTATAGTGAAAAGAGTTGCTGCTGAATGAATATGTACCCCGTAAAACAGAGGACTGCAACATTCCCCTCCTTTCTTGTGTCTCATCGAGTCGAGAAGACGGTTGATAAGACGCTATTCTCCGTTCATTACAGACAGGCTTCCCCATAAGGGTCTCTGGCTGCATGGATGCAAGCAGGAGGGAGGTATTGAAGGGAGGAAGGCCGCCTCGACGGGCTTGAAGAATGTTGCACTGGTACTTGACCGTACTGTATCAGCGCTGGCACAGGGAGACAAGGCTGGGTAGCGAGGACAAGCGACTTGCATTCCTGGTGGTTGTTGAGAGATCCAAAAGTGATGGGTCAGATGCAGTACTGCGTACATCGATTGGCTTGCCAGATAGATACTGATTCGTCGAGGCCGTTTTTCCTCGAGGGCGTCCTCCAACATTCATCCTGCTTCGGCGTCTGTGTGAAGGTGACGTTGAAATAGGATTTGCCTCGATGAGTTTGCGCCGGTCTTGTACAAAGGAGATTATTAATTTCCCAGCACAATGATGATAATTACAGTGTCTGATGAGTCTCGTCCTCAGCGAGGCTCACGGACTGGAAGTGCGCGAGTGAGAATGGTTCCATGGTGCCAAGCCAAGCCAAGCCAAGCCATGATGGGCGTTTGCTTACTGCTTTCAGGAAAGAGCGCTGCCGATGCCGACGACTCATCCTTGAAATCTTTACCTGCCTTGGTTGCTGCAGAAGCAGGGATGTGTGAGATGCCTGTACCATGGCGACAACCCAGTCGCTTGGCAAGCATGGCCGATGGCAAAGTGTGGCTGATGCATGTCTGGGCCTGGTGGGAGCTTGTCGGGGGAGGAGGGGAGGCCACGAATGATAGTAACAAAACGGATACTCTTCACAGGTGAAGGTGCAGCCAGAGAGCTTCGATGCAGACACAGGTGCAGATGCAGTACGCCAGCAGGCAGAAGGGGGTGCTGGGAATCATCTGTGAGAAATGGTCTGGATATGAGCAGACACGGTCAACGTTCTATGAATCTTCAATTGATACAGGATTTTGATTTGAACTCCTTTCACCATTCACTTCCACGCGAGGAGTCTGCGAGTGCGTCCGCTTGATATCACCCAAAGCTCAAGCTAAGGCGCGGTGTTGGATGAGGATGGGCGGCTTGGAAGCACGGCTCGGAGGACTCCAGACTTCTGGCTCCGTTCATACTTCGACTCCAAGCCCGTTCGAGCAAATGTATCAGACTACTGTGCAGAGGAGGAGCTCGCGCGGAAGAGTGGTGGTGATTGCAGTCGCGGCTTGAGGCGCCGCCGGCAACTCACCCTTTCTTTAGAGCAAGTATCAGTACGAAGAACATTCGTAGACTCTTACGATCCCGCCTGGCGAACGGAATTAGCAGTACGTACTGCGTTTTCAAGGGGGCTCCTCGACGAACGGCATGGCATCTACAAAACGACGGTGTGCATTTGACCATTGCAACTGCCATTGCCGACCTTGCCACACGACACTCCACTATCTCTCGAACATTTGAAGATCGAAGATCGAACATCGAACATCGAACATTAGACGTCGAACATCAAACACCCAACACATCCCCCTCCCCGCATCTCATTCCCCTCGACCCCCCATCCCCATCACTTCTCGCAAGAAGGCTAAAGCTCCAAATGCACACGGTCTGTGTCTGTCTCGAGCATGATGGACGGCGAGACGGTCTCCAGATGGATGGAGCCTGAAGCTTCCTAGCAAGTGCCGGGCGCATGTATAGTCAGTCTATAGAGTTCGTGCTGCTGAGAAAGCGTTGACGAGGCGGAAAGGCGAAAGAGGAGGAGGGGAGAAAAGTCAGATCACCCACGTCGGGCAAGCAGCAGCGATAATGTCGGATGCATTTGCTTCAGCACGGTAGTAGGAGATCTGTCCAGCACTTCTTGCAACATTCTGCTGCACAGACTAGCAGGAATAGTGTTTGCCAGGAGGGGATATGAACACGCTCAAACAGACAGGGCAGCGCAGCAGCGAAGAATCGATCTCGAGCAGAGTACCGTAATCCCAAAGAGGCATTAAAAAATTGGCAGAGCAGCGGCGTCACACCAGTTTTTTGTTGGCTTTGCCGCCACACCCAGAGACTGGGTGCAGCGACGCCCAGCTTTTTCTCAAACGGCGCTACACACCAGCTGGTTATCAGCGAGCGACCATGCAAGAATTTGCCATGATTAGTCGAGTATTGCTACCCCCCCTGGCGACGCACTAGCATCTGTGGCTAACATGGTGGCTTTCTTAGCGGGCCCACCCACCCACTCACAGGACCCACTATGTGTGTCCACTTATCTAGATCCCTGCTAGCCTCTCACTTAATTCTCCCTCTTCCTGTACCCCTGCTCGCTTCCCCCCCAAGCAGGTCGCCCAACAAGCAAGCAGCACCCATTCCCCATCCGATCGCATCCCATCCCGTCCGGAATCCTGTTCATGTCCAAGAAAGAGAGACCCGCCCTGTCGCTGCTGTGCAGAGAGAGAGCGTGTGTGTGTGCACTTGCTTGGTGTTGCGTTCGCCTTTACCTACCCTCGCACCCCCCATTCTGCATCCCGTCTTCTTGCGACTTTCCACCCTCCACACACCTCTGCTGTACATCTAGGCCACTGCCAGCCTTCACTTCTCTCTTCTCCACCACCACGACCTTTGCTCGCCAGCAGTGAGGATATACTGAATTGGCAAGGCCGGCTTTGCGGTGTTTCACAGCCCTCTGGCCAACCATCATCCCTCGCGAGCCACTAGACGTCATTCGTCATTCGCATAAAACGACGAAACAGGTATCACCGTACCCCGAACACCTCGCCTCCAGTACTCCAGCGAGCCTCGAACTCAAAAGAAGCGTCCTCCCCCTCATTCCAACCCTTCCTCTCCCTTCTCCCAACCGCTCCGGATCCGAAGGAACAGGTCGAACGAGTCCACGACTCCTCTCCTCTTGGAACCTTCCCATCCCCAACCCGCACATACACATTCTATACACTCGCTCTCGACTCTCGACAGCAGGTTCTACCATCCTCCTCCCCGGCAACGTCGTTCACTCGTACCTGCCCACAGCCTCCCACATACCTCTCGCCAGGTACAGAATCATTGTCGAGCGCGATTGCTGGAATACGCCGTTGCTCTGACCTGTTTTCTTGTTCTCGCCCGAGTCATCATCGGAGGAAGGGATCCAAACATCTCGTAAGTACCTGGACACACAACCGCAGCCCTTTTCCTATAAAACCCTTCTCACGGGAACCACAATCTTCCCGATGTAGCCTCTCCTTCACCCTCACCTGCATTACCTCATTGCCCGTTCGATTGTTTCTGCCCGCCGACAGCAAATTGCTTGTTTTCTTTGTGCCCTTCGATCTCCTTCCTCTGCACGACGCTGACTGAGCAATCTGCGAACGCTTTAGCCTTTCACTCCATTCCACTGCAACGCTTCCAAGCTTCGATGCTGAGCAGAGAATAGCTGGATTCCTTCGACAATCACATCTTTGTCGAAATCACACTTGATATCACCTAATCCCTCCTTCACGAACATCCCACAATCCATCACCCAGATGCCTTACACACCTCCCGCCCAGAGATCGCCCGCTGCGTCTACACATCAGTCTCCCGTGGTCAGCCGTCGAGGTTCATATCAGCACGGCCAGAGCTTTCCTCCTCCTCCGCCGACCAACCGACCGGAACTTCCGCGATCGACATCATATCTCACTAGACACCGACGGACGACCTCAGTGAAGACTAATGCATATGCCTCTACGCAAGAACCCTCTCCTCCCAATACTGCAGACGACGAGAAGAAGGAGGGATCGACGCTAGCAAACTCCAACAGCATTCGACAATCGCCTCCTCCAGGAACGGATGAGCAGAGAATGCCAGCTCAAGCTGTCATTTCACCTCCCGACTCAGGCCAGAACTCAAGTGATGATGAGGATACAAAGGCGCAGAGAGGGCGAGAGTTGGAGAATTTGGCGGAACTACAAGCTGCCATCAGAATAATCGAACAGAGGAGGCAGCATTCACCGACTCGGATCGCCGATGAAATTACCAAAGCCAACCAAGCCCTCACACTGGTCATGCCCTCCACCTCGGTCGACAAACCCACCGTTCAACAGATCGAACATGCTGCAGCTCAGACACAACGCAAGATTTTGCACACTAGGTCGAGTACCGATACCTCGGTCTTTATTGGCTTGCGACACAAGATTCAAGATAGCTCCACCACCGCATCTGATGAGGAAACTCTGTCTGACGAGGACGAAGAATCCGAACGATTCCGCAAACCACCTATGTTGAGGAAGAAGTCTGGTGAGTTGGTTCGACCCGCCCTCCGACCATCCTCCGCGAGGAGGCCGTCGAGTATGCCAGGGACACCTACTTTCTCGAAAGCCGTCCACTTCGACTCGCACCTCGAACATGTCCGCCACTTCCTTCAAGTTGACCGCCCATTGGCAGTCAGTGCTGGCTCGTCCCCAGTCGAGGTGTATGACAGCGATACCGAGTTCCCCTTCTCTACCGAAGACAATGCACGCACTCCTCCATTCGAGTGGGAGATTGTGACCGCCAACTTCCCTCCCATGACACCACAACGTCTAGCGCTTCCGGTTCGAGTAGAAAGAATCTTTTTGTCGGCAGACAACAAGAATTTAATAGGAAGTGTTGCAGTAGCGAACCTTGCATTCAACAAGTACGTGGTTGCTCGCTTCACGCTCGACTACTGGAAGACCACGTCAGAGGTCGTTGCGGAGTTCAACAACGATGTCCGCCAACCCAAACACTCGGACGGATGTGATCGCTTCAACTTCAATATCAAACTTGCTGACCAGGCCAACCTCGAGGCGAAGACAATGTTCTTCTGTGTGAAGTACAGCGTCAACGGTCAAGAGTACTGGGACAACAATAACTCGACCAATTTCCAGGTCGATTTCAGGAAGAAGGCCAAGGCACAAAAAGGAAAGAGTGGTTCCCCAGGCGCTGCCAACCGCCCAGTGCACCACTCCTTGCCGAGAAGCAACAAGATCCCACCCCGTCCCAAGTCAAACCCTGTGGCCTTCGACGACTTTGCCGATGGCTTCGATGCGAAGTACGCCTTTAACGGCTTTACTCAACCAGTCAACGACCTCCTTGGCGATTCATCATGCTCTGGGGGACGATTGAAGGGTGTCAGGTCTGCCGTTACGCTTTCATCTGATAGTTACCGCCGTCCTTCCAAACCATCAGCCCAAGCTTTTGGTAATCGATACGACTTCGGAGCTTCTCTCTCTGCTGCTATCAATGCGGCCAATAGCACCTTGGGTGACAAGAGTGGTATCACAATGAAATCCTCAAAGAAAGCAGCACCCAAGAAGATGATTCTTGATGCGGACGAGACCGCCTCTCCTCTCACCATGACAAGCAGCCGTTCGTTGAAGATCCCAGCCCCATCTTCTCAGCCCATTGCCCCCTTGGCCAGTGGAACGGACCCACTACGTCCTGCTGGATCGGAAAAGCCGGTATTGGCATCTCAATCTTACAACGAATTGTTGGACAAATACTGCTTCGTACGTACCTCCGATCATCGATGGCATAACAACGACCTGTAAGCTAATTATCACTCTAGTTTGGCTCCGTCAAAAGCTCGCCGCAATTGAAAGATGGTACGCTCCGATCCGGGCAGTATGATGGTGCCAATGACGACGGGTACATGATGGGCTCCGCTACTTCTACGGCAAGCAACTCTCCTGCTATGCAAGAGAAGCAAACACCTCCTCCTCGCTCTCAAACGACGGCACAAACTTCTCGATCGGTTTCTCCTGCGCCCATGACTGGCTTTGCAATGGGTACGTCTCCGATGTATTCCCAATACATGCACGCTGGTGGCTATAATTTCCACGATGCTCATACTCCAACAGCAATTCGCGGTTAAATCCACCCGATATCGTTTCTTGCTCACTCGGATGACCCTCTACGATGACCTATGAATCTGTGTTCCGCAACACCGATGGGAGCCGTTGTTTGCAGTGGGATCTAATCTGAGATCTTGGGATCACCTCTTAACTGAACGTGGTCGACAAGTTTTTGAGCTTCGCGTGAAAGTGGGCTCAGCCTCTGATTTGGGAATGGTTCTCGGCATTAAGCATTTCTGCGAGGTGGTGCGGTCTGGTGTTTACGGCCCCCCAGGGCCTCATTCTTGCCTGTATCTTTTTTGAGCGCTTGCTGTTTGGTTCTTGCATGTCTTTTTTCTTCACATCCGCGATCGGGGAGTTCTGCATCATTTTTCTCGGCGAACCCACTCTCCTCGACCTTCGGACATAGACTGGTTTAATTTTTTGCAAATTGTTTTGCTTTGCGTCTCAAAGCACGGCGGGGTCTTTCCACAACATGAGTTCTGGAGTTAAGAGGCCTCCTTGAGATTGTTATTCTGCTTTTTATTGTGCGTTCGTCTTTGGAAAAAGTTGCTCCTATGGGTTATGGATATGGCACATGGGGTATGGGATATCACGCCTTTGGCGGTGGGAAAATAAAGGCCACGGACACAATCTTCGGCAAGAGCAGGTGAAATTATTAGTTCATTTGGGATGGTTGAGTTTTAAGGGGAAAGAATGAAGGAAGAATGGAAGGCTGATTTTCATGAGCGCGGGGAACCTTTTGTTTGCCGCTGCCTGGATTCACTGGAAATTTGGGGTTGGGGTGGTGGGATTGTATTAATGGAGGGGGAGAGAAAGGCGTGGTGGGAAAGGAAAAGATATCCAGAACCCCGCGCCGTCGATAAGGGAAGAGAAATGCTTAATCGCAGTAGTGTAGCCCAGCAGTTAGGAATGCAATTGAAGCTTCCAATTGAAATGGAGAGAATTATAATTCAACCAAGTCCTAAAAATGTGCCTGTTTCTTGAATTGATTCCAAGACTTTTGCGAACCTGTATATCTGGTAGAAAAAAAAGGTCTTATTTCTTTTCGGATAGCGAAAGAGTGCGAGTTGTGCGAGCGCAGCACAGCACCTCCTTGGTTCTGTGTCTCGTCCGAATCTTCCGGTTGTTACCAAAGAAAGATACATACATCATCCTGAACCTTGATTTGCTAATACGACTACCAAAAGTGAGGCGAACAAACGAATGAATGAACGAACGAACGAACGCATGAACGAAGAAAAAGTAGGTAAGCTTCTTGGAAGTTGGAAGGGGGAGGAGTGATAGATAGGATGAGACTGGTGAAGGAAGCGGTGAGTGAAAAAAAAAAATTAAAAGCATACAGGAAAGAAAGTATCAGCCCACTACTACCGCCAAGGAATTTTACAGATACATTGGATGTTTTTGGGGGAAGAGGAGATAAGTGAGAGTGATCGTCGGTTTTCTTATCTCGTATTGTCTGGACCGGGTTGGGGTATGTATGAGGGGGTGGAGGGGAGGGAGGGGAGGAGATGTCAGGAACGGTGAAGCAGAGACTGTGATGGCTAAGTTTGGTACTTAGTGGTGCTTGAGTCTGCACACATACCCTTACTGGGTTGGATAGATGTAGGTACTGTCTACATGTGCCATGGGCTTTTGTGTTTTTTAACAAGAGTTCTAAGACGACAGTTCTGCTTGTTGGATGACGAATTATTCTCTCGACTTACATTTCATACTTAGGTCCAGCAGAAAGGTTCCTATGACGTGATTGTTCGTTGACGTTGTTGAGGCTGTTGGCAAAAAGCAAAGAAGGGATGGATATCTTGAACTACCAGCACTAGGAATGTACTTTTAGTCTCGCTAGCGAAGTCGACCCTGCGAGTTTTAAAAGAGGACATTGTATCAACCTCTGCCATCAAATCCAGTATAGGAACTAAAAAGTGGCAATGACGCTCACAGCGGGGTTCTATCTTTTGCTTGTTGATACAAGTTCCACCAACGTAGGTTTTAGTAGTCTTCAAAGCTTTGACATATTTTTGTTCTGTTAATTCAGCCTCACTTCTGTTCTTTTCTTGGGTTTGAAGAATCACAAACTGAAAAAAAATTAAAATTGTGGATATGGTATGGTAAAGAAGATGTACAGCAAGCATTATTTATGACGTTGACGATCACGATGGCGGGTGGATCTCTCCAGACGTGTGGATTTCGGGAGATCCAGAATATGTGCTGTGGTCCTTTGTGGAGATCTTTGAGAACACAAAAATCTGTGGATGTGGTTGTGGAAACAGGCGATGTGGATTGTGGAAAGTACGCGATGTGGAACAGTGGAAACAACAAGTGATGTGGAGAGTGTCAATGCCTTGTGACCAAGGATGAAAACTTCGTGGGAAACTTTATTTCGATGATGTGGTTTTAATTTGGGGGTGTGGCTGAGGCGGTCGTTTGAGGTTACAGAATATGCGTTCGAATTCCGAGGATAGTAAGTTAAGCGTTGGAGTTGTGTGGGTGTTTGTTACTGGGATGGGGTAGATGGGATTGTGGGGAGATGCATGGATTGGTGGCAAGAGTGATTTTGTTTTCGGTGACAACTACAATCTCTGGGAGGGCTAGTAGAACCTATCGTGACAATTCCAAGGTCTCATATCTGTAGCTCCTGATGTGACTTGCAGACACTATTCATGGTGAATTTCTCGTTTCTGAATTGGGTCTTGGCAACGAACGAATACTGGAGATGGGAAGAGACTAGGACAACGAGAAATAAAGTAGTATAGTTTTCCATATCTTCGAGATGTCTAGTTCTCCACGGTCATACTGGTCTGACCTTCACCTGGCTACATGGTATATAATAGAGGGCAAAAGAATAACCTCGCTTCAGCATATTCATCTGGAAAGCACACCTTACACAAACATAAAGCACTCGTAAAAAGTACGGGAAAACGAAAGTACCATTACGGATAGATAGAGTGAGTTATTAATGATCAACATCAGTTTGGTAGTCGAAATGATTGACCGCCACCGATTCTGACAACTTCGCGAATCTCAACTCTCTGGCAACACTTCCTATCTGCCACCGTTCTGTTCAGCAATAACTATTTCCAACTAGCCCCAATCTTTTCTGATACGAACTCGCTCTCATTTTGTTGTGGTGAAGTCTTTGGTGGATGCGATCATTGGTGTAACTCACTCACTCTGACTGTCACCAACTACATGAACTTCCCGACCACTAACACAAATGATTCCCTTCCATCGACACATCAATATAAAGGGACAAGGAATTTCTTTCAATGCAATTGCAAAGGTACTGGGGTTCTCGGTACGTTGGAACTGGGAAGTGACAGGCGACTGTAAAGCCTGCTTAGTGCGGGAGAGTTGTTGACGACGTGATAGAGATAAGTGCAACCAAGAAGGTGCTGAGAGATTCTAGATTTGCGACCAATCTTGAGAGAGTGTGAGATCCAATGATTGCCAAACGCGCGGATTGAAACTTGAGGATTAAAGGAAGAATGATCTAATGGCGGGGTATAGGTGTGTTATTAAATGGTATTCCGGCCTTGCAATGTGATTCTAGATGTTTGTATAGAAGTGCTCAAATATTCTTTGAGGTATATACATTATACTTTTTAAAGTGCGAAAATGAGTATATTTTGTGTTGTCAATCAGATCATTCGTGGACCAATGCCGGACATCTGCATGCATATTTGGCCACCTCACTCAGAATGGTGCATTCGTCCAACAATAAGATATTCATGCATCAATATTAATGATTCGTGGAAAGCAGAAATGCGAAACTCTGTTTGTTTTTTGGAAGATACTCAATGTACTCAAAAGAGCATTGTGGTCGAGTTTGTGGTGGAGTCCCCATTCCATGACAATTGTCGAAATTAAGTCCATTCTCCTGTTTGAATACAGCATGTATGCCTTGTTGACATTTGGTATAGTTTCATGATTTGTGGCATACAACGAAAACGTCAAGGTGGGGTACGAACACGCCGAACAAGGACCATATTGTGAAAGTGCCTATCATGAACTGTACGTTGATGGAAGAAAATATCTTTAATATTATCAGATGAGATCAAAATGGCCGAAGAACATAATGCGTGGAAGTGATTGTAGTGAAGTTGGCTTGACCTGTGGTCCTCAACTTGGCATTAACAAGAAGTCGAATCGCAAAGTTACCAAGCCTCACTGTATCCCTTGAACGGGACTTCTTATTGCCCAAAAAGGTGAGTGTGGCTCGTAACCGCAACTAGGAACATTATTTTTGGTCATCGCTTCTGGTGAGATTTGGTATGTTTGGACTTGAACTCATTCGATGAAGATTTAGTCTGCAAAAGGCCGCAATGTAACTTTACTACAAGACGAAAAGTAAGTTATGAATATGAATTCTATCCCAGTATTTCGGCTTTGCATGATTGCAGTGGATCCCAAATCCTGTCTAAATGTCGTTTGTGGTTGTGGTTGTCAACATACGCCAAGGGAAATAGAACCAGGGCTCTACCACAGCGTCCCGGACGCAATTGAGATTTTAAGAGCAAGAAACTTTGGTATGGACAGATATCATGTGAAGCGGAGTTTTAACCGCTTTTGTTGTACATCGCAAGGCAACATGCACCTTCCCAAACTTCATCGCAGACGGTGCCTTCCGAATATGACTTGAAAATATCTTGGTCTCTTCCTAGCCACTTACATAATCATAGCTCGGCTTTGAAATTCAATGACGACAAGTGGACTTGGGGAATTTCAATCCTCGACAGAGGCTTGACCACCTCACCAATTGATTCAAAGCACATTTATCGAACCCAAAGGCACAGGTTGTTCTCTATTTGCAGCTATTCCGGTGTTTCTTTCCACTGTTTAAACGCAGATTACCCGCTGCAAAACGACCAAGCAACGAATTTTCGAATTACATCTTGAACGGAAAAAGGGACGCTGAACAATCACATTACATTATCACAATGGAGAGGATAGCTTCATGGAGCTTAAAAAGCTCTGCTCTGCGTAGTGGTGCTGTCGCAGGATCTAGCAGATTCACAGGGGCATCAAGGAGATACATCTGCGCGAATGCCTCTATCACGGCAAAGAGAATATCACCACAAACACAAATCGCATACGCAGCAAGCAGATGGACTCGATCGACCAGCACTCCAAGCTTCATCCTACCACAAACACTCCGAAGGACATACGCCTCCACCCCCCTCGGCACCAATGCCAACGGAGCCGAAGATCCAACACCTGCCATGCAAAACATTCTAACTCCTCCCGATCACCTCGATGTCAACGAGTCAGAGATCTACGTGATGTTGATGAATGAGTTACAATGCACGAGGTTGGATGTGAAGGATATCAGTGGTGGGTGTGGGAGTATGTATGGGATTGAGGTGGAGAGTGAGAAGTTTAGGGGATTGAATATGTTGAAGCAGCAGAGATTGGTGAATGGGGTGTTGAAGGAGAAGATGGATAGGGAGGGATGGCATGGTGTGCAGTTGAGGACGGCTGTGCCTGGGAAATGAGTGGATGAACTGTAGACATGAAGGAAAGGAGAGGGTGTTTGTATATTTATGGGATTGGTCAGTTGGACGAAAAACGGGCAATGCGATATTCACCAGATTCTTGACGCTATTTTAGGGGATGGAAATTGTATACAAGGACATATAGATCGTTGGAAGGCTGTATATCACAAGAGCTTTATATCATACTTGGAGTTTGTGGGAGGAGACCGTAGTCCAGTGTTACAAATATAATGCTTACAAGATATCAGCAACATGCACGCGAATGAGACAAAGTGAAAGCACGGAGATGTGAAAACACGGAGATGTTGAAAAGATAGTAAATTTGTAATCATTTCAACATCCGCTACAGAAAACAATGTTCATTCATTACTTCTTCACTACAACGCTAACTCAAGAACACCCATCTCGAAGAACACAGA
The DNA here is from genome assembly GCA_037074945.1 of Tetracladium marchalianum. Classification (NCBI taxonomy): domain Eukaryota; kingdom Fungi; phylum Ascomycota; class Leotiomycetes; order Helotiales; genus Tetracladium; species Tetracladium marchalianum. The sequence continues at coordinate 11,247 of JBAMDN010000607.1, read as the reverse complement.
CACTAACCCAAACATTGCTTCACAACAGACTCTCCAAGCGAGCCAGACTGTTTCAATGACTATTAAACCCTTTTCATGTACCCTCTAGATTCTGCGCATTCTTAGCTTTAGGTCTTACATCCTATACATATCCCAAAACAAGCCCACCTCTCATCAACATACGACCATAGACTGAAGAGAATTGGGCATCCCGTCCGCTCTGCCATACACAAGCTTCAGATCGGCTGATTAGTAGTTGGGTGGGTGACCACCAGCGAATCCCAGCTGTTGTATGTTTTTGCTCAATTTGCAATTTTGTTTACTTTTTTTGGGAAGTTCGTGTCTTTGTTCTTGGTGGTGCTGTGTCTACCCATTAAGAATGGGGACGAGAGATGGATTTTAGGTGAAGAAATGATTCGGATTGTTTGTTAAAGTGATTGAGCGTTGAAATGCTTTTCTAAACAGAGAGCATCAAGGTTCTTTGTGGTAAGAACTTTTGAAGGGTTGTCAGGAGCAGTTCTACTTCAGTACTTCTGAACTTGGCACATTGAGATGTCCAAAAGTTGTCACCCTCCTCACTTTTTGCTGCACATTCCACACACAGTGGGGTTAGTTTAAACCTCAAAAAGTCTCCAAAAAACCGCCACAGATACAGATAGAACAGAGTACTCATTCGTGAGTATGTGTATTCCATCAACTCGAGTTGACGTCCAAAAAAACCCCCAAAAAAGTAAGGGGTAGATGCGATGCTACTCGCTTCTTGATGAGCCGTACAGGGGTCGAACCTGTGATCTTTTGATGAGCACTCGTGGGAATGTCGAAGTCAAACGCCTTGCCATTGGGCCAACGGCCCCGAATTTGATGGCATCGGATGGACATATAAATAGATATGATGGTGATTGAGGCAAAGAGAGGAAAGAGAAAAGAGGGATGAGTGGGGTCGTTTTCTTCCAGCACTTTGTGTGTTCAATCTGAACTAGATTAGTTAAAGATTAGGTTTGAGCACGCTAGAATTCAGATTTCTCTCTCCGAATACATGTGGCAAGGAATGCTACCTAGGTAGATAGGTAGATAGTTGACGTCGGATACTGTGGCAGAGAAGAAGGCCAAGTAAGTGTGCGGTGTGTCACAAAAATTTGAAATATGGGAAGGGGGGAAACGACAACCTCAAGATAATTCAAAAACGAAAAGGGGAAGAGGGCACAGTGTACAATCAAGGAAATGAATTTCTGCACTAATTCAACAACCTGAGAAGGATCCCTTGCGGACCAAGACAGGTGGTTCATTTATTTTCACGGCTTTCACTTATTAGGCGCTGGAGATTTCAATAGTTCTAGAAGCTTCAACACATATGGTCGAGAATACCTAGATTATGAGGGCTTGACAGAATGAAGTAAAGACTTGGGCGTGAGAGACCAAAGTTTGTAGCGAAGTAAGGTAAGAAGCTCGGATTTTCCCATCAAAGACTTCTATGCTCAAGATATTCACAATGAAAAAGACGAGCTCGCATCACGGTGAGATATGTTGATATGATAAGGACAATCTCCAAAATGCTTTGTAAATTATTACATCGCCAGAAGTAGCAAGAATCTATTCTTCTATTTCTTACCCTTCTTCTTCCCCTTCTTGTTCGCACCACCAACAACACCCGCCTTCTCAACCTTGATACTTCCCGCACCACCCGTCAGCTCTAGACTCTCCTCGGCAGCCACGCCTCCCTGCGTCAAATCCGCAGCCTTCTTCTTCCCCTTCTTCCCCTTTGGTTTATAACTACTTCGGTCTCGTTTTGGCAGCCACCTTTCTGGATCCATCTTCTTATTCTCGTCGAAATCTGCGGGTTTGCGTGAATCACGTATCTTGTGTTTCTTGGCTGGTGCTTCTTTGGGTGCAGCTTGGTCTGCGCTGCGCTTCTTGCTGGTTTGAGAGGTAGGCGTGGGAAGAGATGGAACACCAGCTTCGAGGAGAGCCGAGGCGTCAATTCCAGCTGTGAGACGAGAGATTGGGGCAAGTTTCTCGACATCTGATGAGACTTTGTATTTGTCGGTTGTGGCGTAGGAAGCAACATATCCCGCGATCGCGATGCGGTCGTTCGGATCCTGTTTTCTGAGAGAGGTGAAGATGTCTCCTGCTGCAGATAGGTCTTCTGGATTTGAGGACTCAAGTAGGGAAGCACCTGCTGCCCGAAGGAGAGATATCGATGGGTTGGGCTTTTGCTGCCAGTATTTGGCGGCTTTCGCAAGTTGTACGCGAATTGGCTCTCTTCGACCTGAGAGGCTGTAGAGAGACACAAGTAGAGCTATCAAACCAGGCGAATAACGTGCAGATAGTGCTTCTGGTGTGTTAATTTTGTCTAAGTTCGCAAAGAAATTTTCCAGTAGAATAGTTGCGGGTTGAATGTTAGAGGCCAAGAGATAGAGCTGGATGAGGACAAGAAGTAACCCAACATCTGTAGGTCGCTTCTCCAGTAATGGTAAAATTTGTTTGAGACCCGACTTGCCAGATTCATTCTTGGCGTGAGCAGCTGCGTTGACAACGGAAAGTGTATTGATGAATGGAGATGTGGCTGGACTTGGAGACTGTAGGATTTTCGTCGCGGTTGAACGCGCGACTCCTGGATACTTTAGAACTTGGAGTTCAACGGCGTATCTATTCCGTCTTAAAATGTTTGCCTGTGTTTGGAAGAGCTTGTCGCCATCTTTGAGTGATGGAACCTCGCTAAAGAGCTTTTCTGTCAAGTAAGGGTTCCCATCTGGAGCCGAAGCCAGGGCATTGTTTTGTGCAATCGCCCGAGTGGGCGGCTCAGGAACGCTAAGTTTGTCAGTATAGAGCAAAGATTGGGGAGCAGCTTCTTGACTAACTCGGCAATCTGCGTCGTTTTCAAACACGGAATCTTCGTATGGGACGCAGAAAATGATGTGCGAGTTTTTGATTAATGATTATACCCGTCGCGGGTTCATTAATGGGTTTTCACTTCGTTTTCCTACGATCTCGGTTAGACCTGGTAAGCCGACCGCTGCGGCCTCGAGTTTTATTTCTGGCATTATCAGGGAGCCTATGGCAGGTAAGGAGTGTGTCGTGCCACTGAAAGATAGAGCCTGGTCGCATTGGATGTGTTCACCTAAGACGTTGGTGTATAATTTGATTCTTGTGTTAGGGTTAGAGAGAGATGTTTTGCCGCCTCACAGGAGGAGTGTGAATATGCCTGGGTTCAAAGTGACGGTGCAAGATATGCTTGATGCGTTGATGGAGGTTGGGGGAAAGGAGAAGTTGAAGTTGGTCAGGGAGGAGGATGATGAGGCTGTAAAGAGGATTTTGTATAGTTGGGGGGATGATTATGATAATAGTCTGGCGCTGGGGCTGGGAATGAAGCAGGATAGGAGTTTTGTGGATAGTGTGAGAGATTATGCTAATAGTCTGTAGGAGGGAGGGTATTTGGGTAGAGGTTGATAGTAAACATGTTTAGCGAGACAGCAGACACAAGGTAGAGAGAAATGGCCAACTTGGCCAAGGATAAACTACTAGTCAACCCAAAAGAAATTTTCTCGTAACTTTTCGAATATCTACTTTTGAAGTCGAGAGTACGTATCATCATTTCAAACTCATCATTGCTCGTCTCTAGAAACGAAAACCAAGCCAGCGATCCTCGAAGACGACAGAGTTCATGACCGGTGAGAATCCCGAATCCAGATCGTACGACTATCAACCTCATCTGCACACAGCCGAATCAATAGCCTAGCTCTCTTTCTATCCATCCTGGTCCGGGATCTACCCGATCTAATGCAGAATCAATTGTCAATGTTCTAGGCTGATATTTTACATTTTGCGGGGAGGGAGCGGGGCGACCATGAACAGGTCGAATACTCCGAGCACGGAAAGGATGGGGAAAGTTACCACGACGGCGGGAATCCCTCTTTCTGTTCTCCTTCAACAGGAGAACTTGGTATTAGGGAACTTATAGCCTTCGAATCCTGAGTCGCATATCTTTGACATTTAAGAAAGAGGACAAAAATGCCCCAAGTCCAACTTGTGAAACTTCAGCAATCAATCACTGCATCAGAGACCTTCAAACGCCGCGCTTCCTATACATCGGCCTTCGGCTCCATCACCGAGTCATCCCAACACTCCATCCCTATGCCATGCCAGACCGTCCGCGGTCCAGAGGGCTCCGGACCGTGGCCGAACTGGTTCCCTTGTTCGCAAGTATCCTATTCTCGGGCGAATGATACAGAGCACCGGAGTGTTTAGATCATTTCGGAGTAAATGTACATGGTTGCTTCGGTATTTTGGTGTGGAGTGAGCTTGACCGAGCTTGACGACGTCTGCTGTATACAAAAAGTTGATATATTAGCTCGGTATTCCTCAGTTATCTGAGCTCCTGTTTTCTTTCTCTGAATCATAATCATGAATGAATGTTGGACTCATTGAGATCAATTGAGGGATTTGAATTTTTAGAATTTTTTCATTTCTCGAAAAGGAAAGAAGTTTTGGTAGACAAAAGCCATTCGACAGACTGAACATTCAGAAGACGAAGAAAAAAAGGAGAAGACAAGATGACATCTAAACTCCCCGTCCAAGAGGTCAAAAAACACAGTTCGACTTCCGATTGTTGGGTCGTCGTCGATGGAAATGTATGGGATGTGACTGATTTCGCACCGAATCATCCGGGTGGAAGTTCGAGTAAATATTTCTCTCCCAAGTTCTTTATCTGCAACTTTACGTTTGTCTCATCATCTAATGGTTTATACTTTTTGATGGGATTTCGTCATTCCTCTCATTCAAGCACATAATTGATGCATCTTTTCTTTCTCGTTCAATGCAACCAAACCCAATACCGAATAATCACTAACCACATTGCGATGAAATAGTAATTCACAAATACGCCGGCCGCGACGCATCCTCAATCTACAACGCCATCCACAACCCCTCCGTCCTCCACGACAACCTCGGCGACGAAAATCTCAAAGGGACACTCAACGCCACCGGAGCAGCACAAGATCCAGAATGGCATTCTCCACCCCCCTCATCCCCATCATCAAAGTCCAACTCCGACTCCAAACCCCCTCCACCATCCCCATCCTCAAAACCCCCTCTCCACACCCTCCTCAGTAGCCACGACTTCGAAACCGTCGCCTCCACCACCCTATCCCCAAAAACATGGGCATTCTACTCCTCCGCCGCGACGGATCTAATCACCATGCACGCCAACAAAGCGATGTTCGATCGAATCTGGTGGCGTCCGCGAATCTTACGAGATGTGCGAGATATCTGTACGAAAACGACGATGCTGGGTTGCGAAGTTGATCTACCGCTTTTTGTTAGTCCGGCAGCGATGGCGAAATTAGTTCATCCGGGCGGGGAGAAGGCGATGGCGTTGGGATGTCAAAAGGGGGGTGTTGCGCAGTGTGTATGTATTTCCCCTCTTTTCTTTTCCTACTATACCTTCCATCTATTATGTACAAGAAATTCGTAAGAGAGAATATCATCGTTTGCTAAATGCGTTTTTGTTTTGTTGGGGTAATGTAGATATCAACAAACGCATCCTTCCCCTTCTCCGAAATAACCTCCATCGCACCAAACCACACCTTCTTCTTCCAACTTTACGTCAACAAAAATCGTTCCGCATCCGCCGCATTACTCGCACAAGTCGAAGCCGCCGGTGCCAAAGGCATTTTCCTTACCGTCGACGCGCCCGTAGCAGGTAAACGCGAAGCCGACGAACGGGTGAAAGCTGACACGAACACCACCTTAGCGCCAATGAGTGGTGCAGCGGCAAAAAACGACGCGAAAGGTGGTGGATTGGGAAGAACCATGGGGGCGTATATCGATGCGACATTGAATTGGAGTGATATTGCGTGGTTGAGGGGGGCGACGAAATTGCCGATTGTGTTGAAGGGCGTGCAGACTGCTGCTGATGCGAGGTTGGCGATGGAGTATGGGATTGAGGGTGTTATTTTAAGTAATCATGGTGGGAGAAGTCTGGATACGTGAGTTTTTCATTTCTCTTTTGGTAAACTTAACTGGTTGTCGATTCTTGCATGTGGGTGAACTAGACTGACTGGCCCATTGGCTTTTGTAGATCGCAACCAGCCATCTTGGTCCTCTTGGAAATCCGAAAGCTTTGTCCGGAGGTATTTTCGAAAGTGGAAGTCTACGTCGACGGAGGAATTAGACGAGGAACAGATATTCTGAAATGTCTGTGCCTGGGCGCGAAAGCAGTAGGAATGGGAAGACATTTCCTGTACGCTCTGAACTATGGACAAGAGGGAGTTGAACACTTCATCAACAGTAAGTCAAGAAACTTGGGTGTCGGGGGTGTAGAGTGTGAGCTGATCCGTCACAGTAATGAGAGATGAACTAGAAACGACGATGCGATTGGTCGGAATCACCAGTTTAGATCAAGCCCATCCAGGACTGGTGAATACCTTGGATATAGATGGAATGGTATCGTCGACGATAGGTGACGATGACTTGCCTTTATGGAAGGCAAGAGCAAGATTGTAGAAAGCAGCGTGGTGGAAGAAAAGCGCTTTTGATGGAGAGCAAGAGGTCGTAAGTATCAGCTGAAATTGCTGTATATTTGGGTATGATTGTACAATAGTATACTCCGGCAAAGCAATCATCTATTGCCAAAGGTAGATGACGGGCATCTTTGCCCCCAAAACAAAAACCAACCCTTCGCTTAATCCAACCTTAATACCACGAGCTGCTATCCGACACAAAAGGATTGAGCAACTGGTCATCAAAACCAAAACCGTAGGTGCCTCGTACATCGTTCATCATATACGGCCAATTCTCCGCGGGGTACCCACTCCTCCCATCGCCGCTGTATTGTGGGTATGCCATTACTCTGTCGTCAAATCCAGGAGGTGGTGGAGCGTATTGGATCCCGTTCACTGGAGTATCGCCTTGGTGGGGGATAGCTTCCATTTTGTTCATCGTTGCGGCATCGTCGTTGTCGAGAATCCTGAAGTTATCGAGTAATTTCTTCAGACCTCGCGCAATATGTCTTGTTAGATGCGTTTCTCCGACTTTGAATTTGACTTCTTCCATTAAATTTGCTACTCGCGAGACGTGGCCAAGGACGTGTCGGGCATCAATGCTTAGAGCGTTTGAGTTTGACCAGCGCGCTGCGACTTGGAGGAGAAAGGTCGCGGAGAAGGCGATCATGGTATGTGTGAAAATAGGAACACTGCTTAGAGCAGAACGCATGTCGGGCTCGTCCGTAATGAGTGTTAATGTTCCGAGACAGGCAGCGATACTCGCATTAGCTGCTTCTTTTCTTTCCACATTCATAGAGAAATTAGGAAGTGCGCTAATGCCTCGAAATGCTAATGAGTTGATTTGAAATTTTGCGAAGTAATAGTAAAGAACGATGATTAGGGAAGGGTATGATCCAATGTGTGGATTATTAACTGTGGACACTGTTGTCAGTACAGAAAACGGTAATCCGACTCTCGTAGACTTACTGGATCTCTTCTCCCACGTCAGTCTCCATTCTTCGACAGCAACGTTGAATCGTCGCAGATATGTAAAATCTTCATCTTCCAGGACTTGGTCCATGTCTGTTCCAAACCTCTGGTAGGCCTCTGTCATGACACGAAATAACGCAACCTGAGCGCTGAGGCGTATATCTCCCGGAACATTGACCACTTTCGGGCCTTCCAAGAACTTCTCGTAGTTCTTGATTGTGGCGTCTTCTATCGTCACAGGTGGTCTACCATATGCAATACTAAATTGACAATCGCAAACAAAAAGCATCTGAGAATCCATGAGATTAGTCGAGCTCAATAGTACTGATGAGCGGTAATACTTACACACCATAGTCGTGCACGCTCATGATCCCCAGGGACCTGAGAAAGCGCCATCTTCGTAGTTTCAAAACTTCTATGAAGGTTCATTTCAGTCGCAATCCGGACAGCCTGTCCAGACAACTTCCAACTCAAAGTAGGGAGATAGAAAGCCCCCAAAGCAAGCGCTCGAATATCATCAAGTGAATGATGCCGCGATAGAGCGCTCGCACAAACTAGAGACACAAACTCCGAATAACATTTCTCCATCGTCTCTTTCGACTTATCTGGTATGTGAATCGCAGCTACGGTCAACACTCCAGCACACAACATTGACGACGATTTTCTTGTCGACAGCAAATTATCGTGTAAGAGTATGATACCAGCCCAGAGATAGCGATTCATATTTTCAAAATAAAACGCAAAGAGCTCTTCTGCTTCGTGGACTGAAATGACCCCACGTGATATGAAATCCTCTTCTAGCGAGGATCGATTGGCGTTGCCAGAGTTGTTGCTCAGAACGTGGAGGCGCGTCAGAGTATAAAGGCTCTTCATTGGTGCTGGCACAATCTCACTCTGCTCTGTCTGAGGATCCTGTGAATTCTCTCGAGTCATATCGATTGATGGCACCACGATCGACGGGCTCGTTCCAGAAGGCCCGATGACTTCTTTTGGTACGGACGGAAGTCCTTTAGGTGATTCCTGATGCGGCGTGTATGTCGAAAGGTCCGGGAGTTGATTGACTTGAAGAATTCGGGACACTGCGGCCTGCAGCTCTTGAATCTGCATCTTGGCTTCATTTTTCCACCTGCCATCGTCATTAACACGAGCTCTTTCAGAACAAAAGCATCTAAACCCATCTGAAGATTTCAAAGCAAAAAACTCACGCAGTATCCTCCTCCAAGAACCGCTGCGTCCCATCAGTGACGACGCATTCAAACCCTGACCGCGTACATTTCACACAGGTGGTTTTCTGACCCGGTGCCCATTCACACTTGATCTTATGTTTGCGACACGCTTCACCTGTATCCCGTTCTCACATCAATATGGATTCCCACAATGAAAATTTGTATCATCATCTCATATAACTTACACGCTCTCGCCTTTGAGAAGTTCATCGGTGGAGGCGGTTTGATGGGCTGACGAGCCGCATTAGGGTCGTCTAGGGGGCGCTTGGGAGGCATCGCGAAGGGCTCCTTCTCACTCTGGACCATTTGATGCTGTGATGGTGATCTCGAGCCGCTTCTTCCACCGGGCGCATCATTGCCTGTTGGTGAGATGGGAGCTAGTTGGCATTCAGAAAGGGGATGGAGATGGGATGGATCTGAGTTGAAAGCCTCAGTGAGGTCTAAGGCGGCGGGTCGGAGATTTTGACATGGTCACACCCCGCACACCGCTTGCCAAGAGATCTGTCTGGTCTGGTCCTAGGGTATTCTAGGTCACAAAAATTGATAATCAAGAGAAAAGATACTTCACGAGAATGGAACTGTCTGTATGAATCTTGCATAATGACTCCCAGTTCTGATGTATGGAGGAAGAAGAGAGATCCTCCTGTAGGGGTCCTCTATTCATGCCCATAGATGCACAATTCAGGGCCTCGCAGCCTTGGCAGAACGTATGTCGTTGCTTCTAGCCTTGAGCCAATATGAAACCCAGGGCATTTTAATGATATTGTACCTAATACGCACCCATAGACAATACGCAAACGAACAACTCTCTATGATATTCTAGATTCTACGTCACAGATATAGTTTGTACTTCCAACGAACGCCTACAATGCTCCATGCGCCAATGCTAATGTCGCTATGCTCCCTGATCCACGCTTTCCCCATTTCCCTGACCTTCATCGATTTTCGTGACCTTCTTCTTCTTCTTCGGCTTGATGACTTCAGCACCAGGCTCTGCTTCCACACCTGCCTCAGCTTGACGCTCGACCTTCTTTACTTTTTTCTTCTTCTTGACCACCGCCGGCTCTCCACCTTCAAGAGCGGGTTCTGCGGCTTTAACCTTCTTCTTCTTCTTTTTGACCACGGTGCCCTCTACACCGTGAGCAGCCTGTATCCGTTCGTTGGCCCTTTGCATTTCTAGCCTCAGCCTCTCTACTTCTTTCATAGCCTTCACCATTTCGGCTTCATCCTTTTCCTGTCTCTCAAAATCAATTCCGCTATTGTCATCTCCTTCCAGGGAAAAGGCACCAATATGACTGGAGTCAACTTGAAGGAGAGAATTCTTTCCTTTTGCCTTTAATCTCTGAAGTCCATCAATACCCTCTGAGTCGTCATTTCGAGGCGTCGAATTGCCACTGGTTGCGAGCGTCTCGTCAGCTGCAATATGAATTCGCTGTCGAGCGATTGGTGCCAGCGCTTTCCGTGGTAAGTGTTGGCTAGATGTAAGGTTCGATTTACCGAGGTCAAGTTGCATTATTGGTATAGCATCGAGGTCCAAGTCCGTACCATTGTTGCTTTGAAGAATATTGTGTAATGGAGTTGATCGTCCAGACCGATTTTCCTCTGGCGCGATGTAGAAAGGATCGTCTCTGTTTCTCTCAAGCCTCTCAGCTCGCCTCCTAGCCACGATATCTGGATCCAGATAGCTCTCCTCGCCACCTTGTTGATATGAAACTGAGGACTCCTCCGGAGTGACAAGTCGCGATGCAGCTGGCTCTGATACGCTCACACTTGGTGGCGGTGATTTGAAGTAGTAAGTCTCAAACTCGTCTTGATCAAGATCATCAAAGGATGAATCTTCCACAGCTCGGAGAAGATTACTCAGATTGATGTTGATAGGTTGATTCAAATCTAGTTCAGATGGGACTGGAACATTGCGCTGGGCTCCTGCTGCAACCGAATTTAGTTCCAGGCCTGCAAAGAGTGAAGGAATTGCCTGCGTCAGCAAAAGTGGTGCATCTTGTGGATCGGAGTCTGAGGTTGCCTGTTGGCCAGAACATGCCTCGGCTGCCAATTTGAGCAATTCTGAGATCTCGACAGCCCTCTCCTGAACCTCTAGATCAGGATGCATCGCGAGAGGTTCTAAAGCATGTATGATGCGGCCCATAAGCAATGAAATCATAGTTTTGCGCTCAGGCGTCCATGGGCTTTGATTATCACCAGCGACAAAGGCAAATACTTTCGGCAACGCTTGTAGATAAATGATGAGACCATTCGATGGCGCAGAAACCTTTGATAGTTGCAGGAGAGCAGTTAAAGTTCCTTCCGGATTACTAAGAGCCGATGCATACTCTCCCACAATCCATGATATTGGTCGTAGAACCCCACTAGTGGCTGTGAGTTGTGACGAGTTATCATTATAGGTCGAAATGAGAATATCTTCCGCGGCTCTGGTAGCTTGTGGTCGAATTGCCTTAACTTTGACTGCAACATTTCTGAGTTCATCTCCTATTCTGACTGACACATCTGAGCTAGCGAGATCTTTCGAGGAATCTTGTGCAGCATGTCTGGAGATTGGCGCACTCCGTACCAGC